>CM075307.1:2203894-2222335 GCA_037672795.1 Lagerstroemia speciosa | reverse complement strand
TTGCAACTCACTGGGGAAAAAATTGATGGCTATGATCGATTGTGAATAAACGACCCAAATAACCTGAAAACTTGTGGACCTTTTTCTACCAAAAAGAAAAAAGAGAAATTGTGGGGTTTTTGTGAAAAGTACATGGAAGCCCTTGTGGATTTCCTTTCTACAAGTGCCAAGGAATTTGTTTTTCTTTTGTTTTTTTTTTTAAGTTTTTTCAAATACCTTGTTAATGAAAAACATCCACCATGACTAAAGATTGCAAAATAACTTAGGTCGAAGCCAAAAAACAACCTAGAAATCACGATGTCAAGAACTATAATGATTTTCCTTGTTCTTCTTTCAAGCTTAAATCCCACAACCTATTTTGGTAGAACGAATCTTTTTACCGTAATTACCGCATTCCCTTTTGAGGTAAAAGTTGGAGCTGCTCCAAGGAGTCGTCTGAATGGGCAAATAGGACCATGATCAATTAAATTAAGTCCCGGTTCGGCCCAGATTCGAGCCCAAACTTAAGCCTTGATTTCACCTGTTTGCACATTTGTAACTGCTTGTTCCTTAAAGTACCGGTCCAAGACATGGCACACAAAGGTCATGTTTATGGTGTGGTTGAAAGGGACACATGCCCACGTTTCATTTATTTATTGCCTAGAATTATATTTTCAATGTCGGGAGGATCAAACTAGGTGGAGCATCAGACTATTCCAAGTTATCTCTGCATATTCCATCTCTGGTTCATGCACCACCCTAGAACTACTTGGAATTGCCTCAAGTTGCTTAATTTGACAAAGTTCCCTGTTTAAAATTTTGCATTTTTAGGACCCCGAATAAGTTCTGGCTTTACTACCGGATAAGAAAGAATTTGATCATCACGGAGTGAGGCTGTAAACTCCGTGCCATGAGCAGTCCAAACTAGAGGAAGCGACTTCCGCCAGATGAAAGCGACTTCCGCCGGATGAAACCATAGACAAAAATAGACAACAGAGTAAAATCGGCAAGGGAATCTCCCTCCTACCTCCCGGCCGTCCTGTTACCTGGAGACAATGGTACCGAATACTCGATGCTGAAGAATCTATCAAGACAAGCACCGGATACTTCCCTTCTTTCCACAGGCTCTCAAAAATCTTGGCATTACTGCCAACCCCTCCTCCATGGTGGCCCATCAGATCATCTCTCTAAGCTCAGATGATTTACTTATATCGAGATTCTAGATGACCACCTATTTCCGCTCTGAAGCCCATGCTATCAAACGCATATGAACGGTGGAACCTCATTCTACTCACTTCCAAGGGCTCCTCCCCCTAACCCTGGTCACACAACCACAAATGAAGCACCTATCCAAGGCAATCATCTCAAGTTCCAGGACCCGATTCAGGACGTGGATTCACACCGGAAATCTCGATTAGCAATCCCGTGTCAAGACGGGGGATCCTAAACGAAACTAGTCAGCTTGCAAAATATGCCTGGCCATAATCTAATGGATTATGCCCCCATCTCCCCCTGTCCCATTTTAGGTCACATTAAGATGCTTTGGGTGCAACCATGTTCATGGGTTTAGGGCATTTTTATCATTGGTTAGGGTTTGATTGCAAAGTCCTGTTCATTTGCTCTCCGATATAGCAGTGCTGAAGCTTCCACCCTGTTTCCAAACAACAATGTGATCATCAAACCTAAATAAAGGCAATATATCTTATAACCAATCTCAGAACACGGGGATCCAATTCCTACCAGCCTGGTGGACGACAAACCTTCCTGTGGAAAGAGCCCAATTTACCTGCCATAGTAATAGGGAAAGAGAATGACTGACAAATTTGTGAACCTAAAACCAATTTATGAATCTAGCCACTGAGGCAACTGTTAATGGTCATTCTACTGTCAGCAGCAGCGTTACCTATCTGTTCCAGGGGAATTGGCAACTACATGGGTAACCTGGTCATCAATCTGATTGGTGCATACAGCACCAAACTGCTCAGCTGTCTGCCACAGCGGGTGAAGGTGAGGGTTGGCCTCACCAACAGGAAACACCCGACTGAAAACTATCCGACAGCCTGCTAATACTTTTGTGCTGCTCCATGGCTAGAATATTCCTAACATCCAAGTCATCGAGGGATTGGTGGGAGAAAAATATCTGATGTATTCTTTCAATGACCTGATCCACACATACAATAAATTAGAGGGGAAAAGGGCCAATATACATCATGCCAAGATTGCCAAGATTGCCAAGATCAACACAAGCAATGGCCTCACCGCCAATGACGAAGCCAAAGTGCCATCCTCTGGTCTCTCATCATGGTCAATCTCAAGAAGGGAAGGACCTAAAAGACCAAACTGGCGCCTGCTTGAAGGAAAATATGTATATCTGTGAAAAAAGGGAAATTGATCAGAACAGCTAGCAAGAACGAATATCAGATTAGATGCCAGAATCACAATACTTGCCTTTCTACAACTATTAGGTTCAATTTGTTGTGGGGCCAGACTCTTACAGAGTCGTCTATGATGACCACAGCTGATTCCATTCCGAGAACACCTTCCAAATCCTTACTCTTAGGATACCTATCGTCAGCATCAACTGAATCCCCATCATCCCCCCTAGATATTACTCTTCCAGCAAACAGAACACCCTTCGGGTCCAGCACCTTTGCCATCTCCGTAGCATAGAGCTTGTTTCCCATTGTATAAAGATGCAGCTCGTAGAGCTTACTAGCCTGTATTAAATCATGAGCACCGGTCTCAGTAAGAAACCTCTGCTGGATTAATCAACTGTGTACACTAAAAGCACAAGTTCGAAAGAGTTCACCTTCTCCAGAAAGTTCCATATACCAGGACGTAGCTTGGTCCACATCCCCATATGGGCAAACCTAAAGAGATGTCTCTGGGGTTTTTCTCTGTCTTGCTCCTCTTTTTTTCTTAACATCTCATCATGTACAGGATCTACTTCAACAAACTGCATGAGGGTATCATTCAAAAGTTATTCATTCTTATGGAATTGATCAATGTGAATGGGACTGCTAGGCATTAGCGAAAATACCTTTGCAGAATTGAGAAGTGTATGGTCCAGATCTAAAACAAGGCAGAGCTTGCGGGAAGCAAACATTTTCTTCTGTTCTTCTATCCTCCTTGCCCTCTCACGCTGTATAGCTGCCTTCTGCTGATCATCGTAACCTTCAAATAGATGCTCAACATCTCCCCATGGATTTTGGGACTGAGCAGGCACTGATGATCCGACATCTATCACTGGATTCCGAGCTTGCAGCTCAGGGTCGTTAGAACGAATAGTTTTCACTTCCAATCCTGATGAAGTTTGAGTCGGTTGGGACGCATGATTTGAAGAAACAACTGGGAAACTTGGTAATGCCTGGGTGATGGAGATGATGTCAGCAATGTTTTCAAGTTCTTGGTGAACTGCTGAGCTATATCTGGTGCTACAACAGGATGAGCAGCCACTACTCTCTTATCTGCCAGAACTTCTAACGGGGGCCTTGGTGTGGAAATTCCACTCATTAACTGCTCAGATCCTAAGCTGCCACCGCTCTGAAGCGTGTTCCCATGGAGAATACGACGCGGATCACGAGGCTTCATGCGGATTTTTCCCATATCATCCTGCAGGCCCTATCCGTCATTAATATATAAATCAAATTCCAAATAATTGCATAAAAATGTGCTTAATTGTGCCAAATCACCATCAACTCCAGTCAAAACAATTCTTCTATGAAATGGTCAAAATATCTATAATTAACTCATAAACAGTAAGAAAAACTTAAAACGGCAGCAATACCAGAGAAAGCATGCTGGATCAAATTTGTATACATGACTAATATTGAAGGGGCAGTAAATTTCAAAATTGGGGGGAAATTAATAAATAACTCAGATTTTTCTTTTATTTTAGCAGAGTTTAAAAAACCAACAAAATCTATATGAAGAAGCATTTTAGATAATGATTACCAAGGCCGAAGAATTTGGCTTCCAAAGGACTTCCATTGTCACAGAGGCAGAATCGCAAGGGAATGAATTTACGAGCGTACCGTGGAAGCATTCTGAATAGGAACTTGAGGATTTCCTGCAAGTTTCTGCACAATCCCTGATGCCATTGGAGCTGTGGAAACTGGAGGCGCTACAGCCAGAGTCGAGTTGGAGCTCAACAGACTGCTCGTGTTTTTTGGACCATTTTCTGCTGCAAGCCTCTGCTGCTGCCCAATCTTTAGCAAACTTGCCAACATGGTAGGATTAACTGCTATACCCTTCAACAATTCGGGCAGTGAAGAGGCAGCACTCATATTTGGCCCTCGCAATGGGCCAAGTCCAGCAAGTGTCACATTAGCCTTATCGTTATAGTTAGTGGGAAATGTCATCCTGCTTTCAATTTTCCTCGGATCACTTGGAACCTCAATTATCTGACCTCTGTTCATAGATTGCCATCCTGATGCAGCAGTGCTCTCCAATGGGCCACTTCCAGTTGAAGTCCTCACATCCATTATAATACCTGAATTTCCCGACTCACTCCTTGGCTTTTTCGGCCCTGGTCCATCCATTATAGGGTCTTCCATGTGTCTTGGTTTTCTTGAGCCTATGTTCCCACCAAAAGGTTCGATTCTGGGGGAATTATTAATCAAAGATGAAGCCTGTTGTGTAAGGTCCAAAGACCCTGAATTTGCATTATTAACAAACCTAAGCCTAGGGTCTCTACTCTTTGGTAAGGATTTAGCACTAGGTGCAGAACTAGCAGGAGCACCTTTTGCAACTGTCACTGCTTGCATGCCAACGTCATTGGCATGGGAAGCAGGGGGAACAGATCTCCCCAAAACATGAGTATTTGAATTGCCAGTTGCTGAGCTGCAAACCTCTTCACCGACATCATCACTGCCACAAGCGCGCTCTTCCTCTGAAGGAGTTGGACTTGGAAGCTTGTCAGTGGTGAAGCTGGAAGTCCGACCAAATTTCTGTTGATAACTGGACAACGCTTTAAGGGCCTCAGTTTCATAAGGGTGCATCCTAAACTCCTCCATCCCATTGACCAATTTATGAGCACCGAACTCGGGTTTAAACATCCCATCTGCACTGCCAAATGCTCTTGGCAAATTTAGAGTAGGAGGTGCTTGCCGGGTGGGAGATGGAAGGCTATCAGCATCATGATCCTTGTGAAGGTCTAGCAGTGGGATCAAGATACCTCTACTTTTGAATCGTTCATTCAAAGACTCTGATGAAGCAGCTCGATTGTGTTGACTGAAGGCTTCAGCTGCATTAATTGATTGAGATAAATTATTAACAGAATATCCAACTGGAATCACAGAAGGACCCCCATTCGACTTATCATTGAACTGTTCATCATTATCCTTGCTGCCAACTCTTGTGATTGACAAAACAGATGGACAATCCAATGACTGCAGCATGTCCCCCATCTGCACAGGTGTCACACAGGGAACAAGCAAACTTCAGAGCCTGGATCTCTAGATAAAAAGGAAGAACATATAACCAAATAAAATAAAACGACAAACAGGTACCTCTTTCAGTTGTTTCAATGGCAGAAAGGAAGGATTATCTTTCACCACAAGCGAAAGCAGCCTGTCAATTGTTATCAGAAGTTCCCCGGAATCAGAAAGGTAAAACAAAAGGAATAGGAGAAATAATACTGACCAAAACAGGATTCAGTGAACACCTTCTCCAAATTTCCTTATTCTGATCTTTCTTTAAATGGTCCATGGAGCAGAAGACCTACAGCGCAAAGAAGTTAACACTTTAATCCTTCAAACCATGGAGTTCCGAATTTTGAACTCTTCTGCAATTGACATAAGAACTCGAGCAACTCACACTTTGGAGTGCTTGAATTGCAGCCAAGAATAGATGAACAAGACTATCCTTGGACGGAATGCCATTTACCACAACCAGCTCCCTAAGATCATCCAGAGAATGCTGAAGCCTCGTACACAGTCCATCGAATGATCTAAAAACACAAAACCAACAATATAAATCCACAAATAGTTCCACCTTCTGCATCATGTCTCGAAAAACAAAAAATTCCCTACGGCTCTGCACTTACATTGCAGAATTAGACGAGATAACACTCTCCAGAGCTTGACGGAGCTCAACCTCTCTTAATTCAATCTCAGACTTAACAGCTTTCACTGACCCAGCCCTGATATCGTCTTCCTCATCTCCGCCAGCAACTCTAGATTTAGGATCCCAATCCGAGTCAATCTCACCTTCCTCGAGCTCTCCCTCTTCCTTCTCAACATCAATCACAACCATGTCCTCTTCCTTTGAAATCGCATCATCATTCTTACTTTCATTGCCATTCACAGATGCAGCCGACGAAGATCGCTTCGAATTATCCTCCTGTGCCTCCAGATCAAAGACCTCATTCAGAGGCTTATTCTGCACCGCCTGCGCCCAGGCGAGATTATACAGACGGGAAGTGTAGCCTCTCTTAAGCTGATACTTGTACAGATCCTGCATCGTCCAAACCCTAAACTCAGACTTAGCCTTCGCCTCCTCCTTGGTTGCCTTCCCCTCCTGCTTATTGAAGTCCTCCTCACTAATCTCCTCCACAGAAGCAGGATCAGAAATCTCACCCTCTTCAACGTCCTCAATCTTAATCTCCTCTTGCCCCATACAGTCTATCCTTCCCAAAAATCTCCGCAGTCAAAAAAGGCAAAATCCTCAGACGATCTACGCAAAACGAAATAAAATCAAACGACTCCTGACAATCTCTTACAATCCCGATGAAGTCTCGAACACGGCGATCAAAGTTAACAGGTTCCGTCTCCAACGACAATTATTGTAAAGATTTAAGCGATCCTTGAATCGAACACTTCCGCAGGATCCGAATTTCCTGGATTCGATGATCGGAGATCCAGTTCGAAAGAATTTTCCCGATTTTGAATTTAAATTGATCCCTTTATCTTAGATCGGAACTTCGAAGATGAAGATGAACACTGAGAAGGGAAAGAAGAGAAGAAACAGGAAAAGTACAACCTCCAATGACAACAGGAACATCGACCAGAGACGAGAGTCGAGGGTTGAGAGGAATATATACTGACGATGGGGGCGAATCTAGTTCAAGAGCAGTTATCGAATCTGGACCGTACACGTCAGCGATCCGAAGCTTGTGGTTTTGGTGAAACACGTACTGGTGGCGCCAGGTCAGGTCGGGGTGGGTGGGGCCGGGCGAGTGAGGAAGGGCCCGTGGGTTCATGGACTCCCTGGGCCGCCGGTCCAAGTCGGAGGTTTCCTACCCCTTTTTCTTTTTTGAAATATCAAATATTTCTACTTTTATTTTTATCTTACTTCATCGGGAAAATACGATTTCACTAAAAATAAATTCATTTTCAATCACAGATTTATTCTAATAAAATTTACTTTCTTGTTTCAATCATAAACCTTTTTTTATCTGAATCGGATTTAATCTTTAACATTTTCTTTTAACTCCAGTTTTAGCCTTGTTTATTGTTGCATTATCAAAAATTTATTTCAAAAATTCTGACTATGGAAAAATAATGAAAATTAAAAACATGCACATTAAATGGAACCGGAGGAGTAAAGGAGGAGGCTGTTCAAAAAAACCATAAAATCGAACCAAACCGAACTGAAAAATTGAATAAAAAATAACCGAATCGTTTAAACCGGTTTGCTAACGGTTCGATTTTTTTGTCGAGAAGAGGTTCAGTTAATTATTTGGTATCATTAGCTATGTTAATTGCGGCTAACAGAACCGAACCGCTTTCTAATTAATAATTAAATAAAATAGAAAATAAAATTAAAATATACAATTTTAAACAAAAATATATTTTTTACTTAAACTTTTTACAGTTCAGTTCTATTAATTTCCAAATTGAACTAGAGTGATTTTATTTTTGTAGTGAATTTTATTTATTTACTTAAAAATAAGTTAACCAAATCGTTCGAACCGATTTTAAACAATTCGATTTTTCCTTTCTCAAATAGTTACAGTTCGATTCTTATACCGATCAAACCGAACCGAATTGAAAATATAGTTCGATTCAATTGAAAATGGTTTTTTAAATCGAACCGAACCATGAACACCCTAAAGAGGAGGGCGTTTGCCAAAGAGCACTCCTGCTCTTTAACGGTTGTCAAACGGGCTATAAAATTTTAGGTAACCTCTGACTTGCTCGCCATCAATCCCGCTGCCTTCACCTCCTAACTGTTTTTGCCGTGTTTTTTAATTTCACTATTTCTTATTTTTAAGCAATCAAGTTTTTTAATAATACATATAATACAATATTAAAGAGAACTAAAAATACAATCACTAATCAGATTGTGGCAAACTAACAAAGTGGTGTTAACTATTTAAACAACTAAGTAGAGTAATTTGATTTATTCTTTCTTATAATGTAACTGTGGGGTAAAATCATTTAACATACAAATAAACTGAACAACCAGTACTGATACTGATTTTACAAACGTAGCACTACCAAAGGTCTAATATAACTTAAGAAATCGGTGTTCGCTAATGCAAAGAGCTCAATAGCCTCTTTCGGCATATTACTCGGAGCGAGATACGAACTTGTGACCTCAACCTCATCAAATCGTATAAAAATAAGCTTTAGACTACCAGATCATGGTCCTGGCAGTAATGCTAATCTTTCTAGTGCACAATTCCCTTTTTAATGCAGTATATTTTGTTCCATTAAATTCATTCTATTAAATGTCATTCTTGCGTACAACATGTGATTCAACGGAACTGCGAGGAGAAGCCATAGAACGGGGTTAGTCCAAGTGGTAAGCAGCTCGGCGCCGCTTAAAGAGGTCTCAAGTTCGAGACCTCACGTACGCAGACGCCCCCCTTAGGAGCCTCACCCGCCATTGCCAGGCGTACAAAGATGTCGTCTCACCGCTGGTGGGGTCTGCTTGGATACCGTGGCTGGCGACAAAAAAAAAAAGAAGAGGAGAAGCCATAGAACAGAGACAGAGATTAGGCAGACCCTCAGCAACTCGGAATACCTATTCTTCATGGTGGAGTACACACGACGAGCAATTTTTCCAGTTATATATATATATACACACACATGTACATATATATACACCATAACATAATCCGTATTACACACAGAATTTTCAATTATATAGTATATAAAAATTTAGATGACCAAAGAAATAATATAATAATCAAAGCAATAAAATTCGACGTTGAAGTAAATGAAAAATAAGTAGTTTAAATCAAACAAAAATGAAGTAGAACGGGTAATTATGAGAACTCAGGGTGAATAAAATCGATTTTTTATAGCAATTGCGAATGTCGGAAGAAGTAAGTGGATTTTAAAAATGTGAATATGGATTGTATAGTTAAGAGAATCACATGAAATAATTGAGAAAATTATGAAAATACTTCAAAAAGTTACAAATTTTTGCAATTAAAATTATAAATATTGAGTGATATGGAGTGAGAATGGAGAATCTGAACAGTTAACGAAAGATTTTTATTGTTAAGATCGTAGATATGGAGTAAGAAAAAAATAGTTGAAATTACTATTTTTCCTATAATCTGTAGAATTGTGTAAAGTGTATATATATTATAGATTCTAATATTTAAATTAGATTAACGATAAATATAAAAAATAAAATAAGATACTAAATTTCTCACAAATTTGTATATAATAATATGGATGTGCGTGACGCATAGTTTTTAAAACCGGACCGGACCGGCCGGTCGGACCGGACACCAGCCCGGTCCGGTTTCACTAATTACTCCATTTGCATCAAGGACCGGGTTGGACAGTGTGAACCGGCCGGTCTGACCGGATTTTCACTAAACCCATAAGAACCGGTCAAAAAACCGGTCAATGAAAAAAAACAAAAAAAAATTAAAAAATTAAAAAACAAGAGTCAAAAATAGAAAAAAAAGAAACCTAAGCTCTAAATTAATGTATAAAATATAACAATCTTATTTATAAAGTTGAAATTATAAATTAATGTATAGAATATAACAATCTTACATTCATATTACTAATTTTATATTATTATAAGTATTATTTGTAAAAACCCGGTTAGACCCATTAAATCCCGGTTGAACCCAAGAACCCAAGAACCCAAGAACCCATACCTTGACCGGTTTCCGGCCCGGTCCGGTTTTAAAAACTATGCCGTGACGAGAGAATGCCAACAGAAAATCCAACAAATAAATATTTTGATGTGACTCACTTCTCTGGCTTCCGTACTTATTCTTAATTGTATTAATAAGATTGATTTTTCCTTGCCCTGCACTTGTGAATCAGAAGCATTTAAAATTCCTATCTTCGGCCAAGTGTAGCCTCCCAAATGTGAAGTGGTTTATTCATGTTCCCTTTACTTCTTTTGGTTAATTCAGTTCAAAATACTAATGGTGTGTTTGGTTTATTAGAATAGGAATAGTTTTTCTTAATGTATTCCACGCGGAAAACATAAATCTCGTTTGGTTTGTTTTTCATTTGGAATAGAAATTCCGGACAAGGAATGGAAGGGGAATAGAGGAGTTTTACTATTACTTATAAAACCATCAGGAATAGGAGAATTCTATCGAAAATAGTGGCGAAATGTCAATTATTTCTGATTTTGCAAACTTCTGCCATCGTCTTCTACCTCTTGCCCCAATCCAATTGTCCGCCAGCTATACGCCGTCCGCCATCAGCTGCACGCCCGCCCGCCAGCCATCATCGCGCCCCTTCAATCGACCCCTGGGCTTGGTTCACAGGACCAGGGTGAGACCACTTAGGGGGTGGTCTCGAGACAATGATTGAGGAAGGAGTGGTTCGGGGGCCAATTGAGCATAAAGATCCTCATAACGGGCGCGATGATGGCTCGAGCTATCGGGGTGGTTGCGATGGTTGGGGTCGCCTTGGGCTTCAGGTCACAGTGGCTCGCCTAATCATGGTGGTTATGGTGGTCGACGGCTTGCCTGATTGGTAGTTGCGATGCTCCTAGCGTGCGTGATGAGGAAGAAGATGAGCAGTGCCCATAGCACTATTAATTCAATATTTATTTTTTTTAAGTTTTTTATAAATTAAAAATAATTTAAATAAATATATACGGTTAAGGAAATGGACATCTTTCTCACAGTATTCTTTATCCCTATTTATTCCATTTCTGCGAACCGATCGCAACATAAGAAATGGACATCTTCCTAACCCCTTGATAGGCCATTAATTATCCTCTCATAGCTTTTTATAGGAAATTAATGTACATAACAAGACAAAGATAGGTGAATTGATTTAGTACAGTAGCATAAGACTCCTGTTTATAACTAAGAGATTGTCGGTTCGATCCTTTCGATGGGAGCTATGTGTCTATTTATTTCTCTTTGTTTTCTATCCTTGTATGAGACCTGTGGGTCTCCTTTATCATTGAAAAACAAGAAAATATAGCACGGTGATGAATAAATCTACAGCTATGACCTTTTATATCTTTTTTTTAATAAGAAAATGAGGAATCGGCAATGGCGATCCAGCCCATTGATAGTGAGATGTATAGCTAAAGTTGATCTTTTAAATCGAGAAAATAATAAACAGATATACACCGATGAGAATTGAAACACAAAAACCCTTATTCATAGGTCGATAGTAAACAAGCTACACTAAAACTCATTTTCTCGGTGTGTACCACGTGGCATCTAGATCTACAACTGGCTTAGACTAATCCATTTTTTAGCCCGACCGGCTCGTTAAAAGAATAATGTCCCCCTAATATAAATATTCTCTATTAATAAGATTTGAAACAGAGACATTATCTAAAAAAAAGTAACATTGAATCATCCCAACCAACTCATATTTGTTGTACTAAAACCACTTGTTCAACTTTAGTGGAACATAAGGACAATTGAGCGCACACTTTGCAGGTCTTTTAGAAAAGGAAGTTTGATGGTTAGGTGAAAATTTGTCCAAATTATGGATGAAATGACCATTTATTTATTTATTTATGGTGAATGATGAAAGGGCCATTTATGGGAATTGCTAATTAGAGGGCAATCTTGGTCTTTCACCTACTACAAATATTGCTTCTTAGGTACCCATCTAATTCCTTTTCTCTTCCATTAAATATAATTACTATTTATAAATTTTAAATCGACTCGCAGTATTTATTTATATATTTTTTTTATACGAAATTTTATTGTCAGCACCTATCCTTACGAGAAAAAATGTGACGTGTACTTGACTCACGCTCTTTATAACTGATTGAGAATCAGACACTTTTCTTCTGTATTTGACGAGAGAAGATGATTGAATACGAGGCCGACGGTGCAGTTGAACTTCAACTGTGTCCTACCGAACTAATCCCACTTTTATTTGAATAGATAATTATTGAATCGTGAAATAGCACGAAAATTCTCGTGACCGTATATGGAATCTACACAACTCGACAACAACGTTTTGGAATTTTCGAACCGACTGTTTTACCGCACGTGTGAAATAAAGCTCGGCCAAGCCCCCGCTGGAATCTCAGAATTACGGCGGGCAAATCCGTAGGAGGAGGAGGAGACAGCAACTTGATCGGTCATCTCTCTGCGGTTGCGAATTTTCAAAACCATTTTTCCTTAACATTTCGAAATTTAACAGATCAGAGACCGATCATGTCCGATACTATCGATCTATTACGAGATGAAACTTTCTAATTAGCTACATAAATCTTTTAAATTTACAAAACTCGAATTCTATATCTCGGTACTGATCCACTTAATTTTTACAAACTTTTCACGGATAGATATTCGATCTTTCTTGAGGATGAGGTGACTAGTCTTCATCCAGTAATATATACATATATATATATATATATTATATATAGCAATCAATACTTGAAAATGAAGGAAACTTCGTCGTTGATAGAAAAGTCTTGCATTTACTGGTGTCACCACCTACCGGTATTTGTACGGTAATATTATTCAATTAAATTATATTATTTTGGAATTTTTTAATAAAAATTAAAAAACTTAAAAACAACTCTAAACAATAATTGACTCTTATTAATTAATATTATCGTATAAATACTGCGATGGCACTAATTTAAGAGACTTTGTCGGTGGTTGGCGTAGTGAGAATATTAGGTACAGCTATCCCAGCTAAGAAAACTTTGTTTTTCCAAAAAAAAAGAAAAAGAGAGGATGGATTCAATCTATTTCAACAAATGCGATTTTGAAATGGCAATCTTGAAAATAGTTTACACATATCCATTTTCTACAAGTTGCCATGTTTCGAGGGTCATTTTGCCCAACACTCCAAATGGTGAAGTATTCGGTCAAAAGTACACGTGTCATGAATTTCATATCAATGCCGTTTTCTAAAGCTCTTGGTCCATATCGATGTCCCCTTCAAGCACGAAAACTGATCTATCGTGAAGAGGTGGTCGATCGAAATTTAACGAACCAATACGTACATATATACACGCAGACATACGCACCGATTTCAGCGTACCCAACCAGCTTCTGCAAAATCTGCTCTTTCCAGGTTGTTGGGTTTTCTTTCCCTCCTGCAAGGGGTCGACATGAGGTCGACAAGGATCATCAATCTCCTCCTCTTGTTAGGTTTAAATCTCTCCTCCTCCTCCTCCTCTCTTGTTGCTGTGCATCTCCGGAGAAGCCCGACCGCCGTTCGATCGACGCCGTGTATCAGCTGGGAGACTCCACCTCGGATACCGGAAACCTCATCCGGATTGTGAGCCCCAACAGCACCGCCGCGGTTTCCGGCCGTCTGCCTTATGGTGAAACCCTCGGAAAGCCTACCGGTCGCTTTTCCGACGGCCTCCTCATCGTTGACTACATCAGTAAGTTGTCTGATTCATCCCCTCCCTCTCGTTCCCTAACAAGGAAAACAAATGCAACGATGTGTATTGCATTTAAGTTGTAAGAAAACCTGACTTGTTCATCGCAGCAAAGGCTCTCGGGCTACCACTTCTGAACCCGATCCTGGGACCGAACCGGTCGTTCGAGCACGGTGCCAACTTCGCAGTCGGCGGAAGCACAACCCTCAACAGCTCATTCTACACGGCCAGGAACGTCACCGTTCCTGCGTTCAACACCCCCTCTCAGAGCTCAGCTTCAGTGGTTCAGGTCCTTCCTTAACTCCACCTGCAAGTCTCGCCCAGGTCCGTAAAATCTTCATCCACACTGAAAAATGTAACCGTTCGCATTTCTTGAAAATCGAAAACTCCAGTGCAAAATCCGTTAATTCCTCTTCTCCGGTGCTTGTTATCAGATTGCGCGGAGAGGCTGAGCAGGTCCCTCGTCATCGTGGGAGAGATCGGCAGTAACGATTTCCTCTACTCCTTCTCCCAGGGGAAGTCCATCCAAGAAGTCCGGACTTACGTGCCCTTTGTGGTCCAGGAAACGATCGAGGTTACCCGGGTAAGCCCGAGTCGGCCGATCCAGCGGTTTTTCTGCTTATTTCTCGTGCTTGTTGATTATACCCATGTCATCGATCGGATGTGCAGGAGTTGATCCAACTAGGTGTACCGAGAGTGATAGTTTTCGGGGACTACCCGATCGGTTGTGGCCCGTTCTACCTGACCAACTTCAAGTCGAATGATACCTTTGGTTACGACGATAAGGGCTGCCTAAGAGCATTCAACGACTTCGAGCAATACCGGAACAATCTCGTCCGAGCGGCTCTTGCCTTGCTCCGGCGAGAGTTCCCTCATGCCACCATCCTCTACGGAGACTACTACGGCGGCTACCAATACATCCTCCGCAATGCCGACCGTCTCGGTAAGTTCTGCTATCAACCGAGGAGAAATTTGAGTTTTCCTTTTCTTTCTGAAGCAGAAACACTTCTTCGGAACGGCAAACTGCTTGCACTGCAACAATTGCATTGGTTGCAGGATTCGATCCTAGCTCGAGCTTGAAGGCTTGCTGTGGCACCGGTGGACCGTATAACTTCAACTCCAGCATGTTCTGCGGATCCCCGGGAGTCCCGGTCTGCCCGAACCCGAACCTGTTCATCAGCTGGGACGGCATACATCTGACACAGGCGGCTCATCATCAGATTACGGAGTTCACCATCGGTCAAATATTTCCCGAACTGACCCGTGCGGATTAGAACTTTACAGAGCATGCTGCTTACAGAGAATAGCAGATCATAACAAAACCAGCGCACATCTTGTTTTTCCTTCTTTCAAAACTATCATGCAAATAAAAGAACTCCCCATCACAATCCTCTCTCTGTCAAGTTACGCTTCGATAAATAGTATCGAGGACTCGAGAATGATCTTGGCAAAGATGCCGTCCGATATGGGCTAAGTATGGTTACCCAAAATCGTTTATAAATATCCGAATCGAAGTAATGAACGTGTTTACGAGTGTTGAGCAATAAAACAACGTGTCTCAGATCATAACATTCACATGGCAAAGTACGAGAGACAAGCACAGCAGCAGTAACAGCCGCCACGACTTTTCCCCATCTTTGGATAAAAATGGGGGAAATAAAGGGATACGAAGGATACCAACTGATTTTAATTTCTTAACATGCTGGAAAAAAGGAGCCAAAAAAAAAAAAAAAAGAGGAGGAGGAGGAGGTGAAGAGTATGAGGAGGAGCATATATGGGCTTGGCCCATATTCTGAATGAATCCAAAAATGGGCCAAGATTTGGCCCGGCCCATGGGCAGTTGTATGATCGTCATGGGCTCTACATATTCCTTCCCTTATCTCTCGAACACTGTTCCAGCTGCTCTTTGTGCTTCACTGAAATGGCAGCTGAATTACAGCCGTTGGTGGACCCGGCGGCCGGATTACCCTCCTCCGCCTTCGGCACCGCCACAGCCGGCCCGGCCCAGGCTCAAGCTCCGTCTCAGGCAGAAGATCGGCCGGGGCAGGAGAACGCCCGGCCGCAAACCGCTGCCCCGAAGCGCCAGCGCCGGCCTAGCGTCCGCCTGGGAGAGATCGGCGAGCACCAGCCCGCCCCAGTGGTGCACGAACCGCACGTGCGGCGCCCCAAGTGGAGGCTCCCCAAGGACACTACCAATCGGAAGGCACGCTCTCTCACTCACCTCGTTAACGGGAACGGCGATTCCGACTTCGATCCCGCGCACAGGAAGCAGAAGGGGAAGCGCGAGGTAGGAATAGGTGCTGGGTTCGGAATAGGAACGGCCGCGAAGCGGGTGAGGTCGAGTTGGACCTCCAAGCCCGACGAGACAGCGGAGCAGAACCCCAGGGGTAGAGATTGGGAAGTGGAGGAGGAAGAGGAAGCGGAAGAAGAAGGAGAGAGAAGAGGAGGCGGCAGCAGCGTGTACAGGGACTTCGAGCGGAGCCCGGCCCCCTCGGCAGACGACGACATGGTTCCGCCTGATTCGTGGCATTGGAGGGGTAATCAGGCTCCCGAATCAGAGCGGAGGGATGACGGGGTGAGGAGCTGGCTTGTGGAGCTGGGACTGAGCAGATACATGCCAATCTTTGAGGTGCACGAGGTGGACGATGAAGTGCTGCCGATGCTGACACTGGAGGACCTGAAGGACATGGGAATCAACGCGGTGGGCTCGAGGAGGAAGATGTATTCTTCCATTCTCAAGCTCCAAAAGGGGTTCTCGTGAGTTGTGATATTGCTGCTTCTTCATCTTGTTTGTGACTGAACAGCCTTTGTAACATAGTAATCTCTGAAACCTTGTCTGCTGATGAATAAATGGAAATGGGAATAGTGTTTTCAGCTCTCTCCTTGTCCCTGTTGCTTCTCAAAGTTTTACCTTTTCTTGGCTCGGTTGAATGATTGTTACCACAGCACAGCCAAGAATCCTGTGAAATTCGGGTCCCAAGTTTGCTCAAGTTTGGGGATTTTTCCTTTTTCCTTTGGGATGCAAGATTTTCTTGGTTGAGCTTGAATCCTTGCCCATTCAATAGGAAACTTACCGGACCCTTAATATCGAACGGCCACAAGGCGGGTGAAATTGTGATTTACATTCATGTATTGGCCCGCAGAAGCTTGTGATTCACCACGAGCCAAACAGGGCTGCACAGATGCTGCTGTTGCCCATATGGATCATACGTAGTGTCTCCTCAGTCACGTGTCAGTCCACATTCTCATTTTCTCCTAATCAAGTGGCCCATTTCCTTGAATTGCCGTGTTCCTTGGGACTTCGGGAAGCAGAGTATCAAATGGAAGATAATCTATGTTGAAACCTGAGAAATGCAAGAAATTGTTTTCTCCATAAGTTCATTGTGCCAATAAGAGGTGAGTTCTTTTCTTTCACCGTGTTCTCTTATATTTCCTGTCAGCCTGGTCTGTCATTTCGGCATTCCAGCTTTCTGCTGACTCAAGGATGCAGCTTTTGCTTGTCAGGTTTGTTGTGTGCACTTGACCGCTTATGCTCGAGAATGTATTCCCGTGCTGTCTCGTAATGCATTTCGAATAAGCATGGAGTGCTGCTAGATCTACCAGATGAGACCAACTTGCATTTGCCTGCAGAGCTCATGAGGCGAGATATCAGGTATCTGTTTTCTTCCTTCAACTGCTGGAGCTTTTCCTCGATGTGAGTTGACAAGTTCTAGCACTAGATCATCAAGCAACGCTTTGAACAGTCTTGCTTTAGACGGTGCAGGAGTCTGCCTGCCATCCAGAGCCTTTCAACACTTTGAACACTCTTGACTGCTCACTGGTGGTGGTTACTTGAGATTGTTAGATATCAATTTGCTGGAAAAGTTTTTCTGATTTCTTTCTGCTGAACCTCGTACTAAATCTAAACGGATACTATGAATATTGAATGTCCAAGATGTTGAGAATCGGTGAACCCAACACCTATGGGGAAATTAAATTAACTTGGATCAGTAACACAGTTTGGTTTCACGGCTTAACAACTTTTCAGTTTCAGGGTGTGTTCGGGTTCGTGTGAACGTGGTCAAGTAATGAGTCGAGCGTGAAAAGAGAGGGTCTGCCCCCATGGTTTTAGGGTGTGTTCTCTGCCCATGGCGACTTATCTACTTCGTGGTCCGTGTGTTCGAACAGGGAAGAGAGAACCCGACTTAGTTGAAGTCAGTGGTTGCTGAGAATCGAACGCCCGACTGGGAATCAGGCTTGAGAGCAAGTAAAATTTGAACGAGGCCCAAAGCAATAGGCTGCATGGCAGCGGCCCATTAAGCCACAATTTTTTTTAAAGAAAAATGAAAAGCTAAAAAAAGAATTAGTAGTCTTGTACTGTACTGATACTGTACCGTACCAACGTGGATTCCTAAGTTGTCGTGCGGCGTGTGTTGTCATCACCTTTCACAGGTTATGAAATTTTTTTTTTTTTACACCGCGCAGTATTTCCGGGTCAGTCGAAGCACACCTCGAGATTAATCTACCATCGGGTCAGGATCCCTGAGAAAATTTATATCGACTCTCCCAACATGGGATTCGATTCTAGGATCACCAATTTGGAGATCCAGTGAGAGAATCACTAGGTCAACCTCAAGTTGGTAGGTTATGAATAATTCAAATTAGCTGTGGGTTTAAATGGAAAATTCTGCCACGTCGTTGCGTGTCGCGGAGTCATTACTTCAGTCGCCT
>CM075307.1:2161165-2203394 GCA_037672795.1 Lagerstroemia speciosa | reverse complement strand
AAATTTTCATTTAATGTTAACAGAGGTGAGTTTTGAGGAATGGACGGGTTTGTGGAACAAGTCAAAATCCTAATCTCACCTAAAAGTCTCTTTTGATGGGTGGGAAACTGAGAAGGGGTGGGAGAGGCGACTGAAGTAATGACTCCGCGACACGCAACGACGTGGCAGAATTTTCCATTTAAAACCCACAGCTAATTTGAATTATTCATAACCTACCAACTTGAGGTTGACCTAGTGATTCTCTCACTGGATCTCCAAATTGGTGATCCTAGAATCGAATCCCATGTTGGGAGAGTCGATATAAATTTTCTCAGGGATCCTGACCCGATGGTAGATTAATCTCGAGGTGTGCTTCGACTGACCCGGAAATACTGCGCGGTGGTAAAAAAAAAAAATTTCATAACCTGTGAAAGGTGATGACAACACACGCCGCACGACAACTTAGGAATCCACGTTGGTACGGTACAGTATCAGTACAGTACAAGACTACTAATTCTTTTTTTAGCTTTTCATTTTTCTTTAAAAAAAATTGTGGCTTAATGGGCCGCTGCCATGCAGCCTATTGCTTTGGGCCTCGTTCAAATTTTCTTGCTCTCAAGCCTGATTCCCAGTCGGGCGTTCGATTCTCAGCAACCACTGACTTCAACTAAGTCGGGTTCTCTCTTCCCTGTTCGAACACACGGACCACGAAGTAGATAAGTCGCCATGGGCAGAGAACACACCCTAAAACCATGGGGGCAGACCCTCTCTTTTCACGCTCGACTCATTACTTGACCACGTTCACACGAACCCGAACACACCTGAAACTGAAAAGTTGTTAAGCCGTGAAACCAAACTGTGTTACTGATCCAAGTTAATTTAATTTCCCCATAGGTGTTGGGTTCACCGATTCTCAACATCTTGGACATTCAATATTCATAGTATCCGTTTAGATTTAGTACGAGGTTCAGCAGAAAGAAATCAGAAAAACTTTTCCAGCAAATTGATATCTAACAATCTCAAGTAACCACCACCAGTGAGCAGTCAAGAGTGTTCAAAGTGTTGAAAGGCTCTGGATGGCAGGCAGACTCCTGCACCGTCTAAAGCAAGACTGTTCAAAGCGTTGCTTGATGATCTAGTGCTAGAACTTGTCAACTCACATCGAGGAAAAGCTCCAGCAGTTGAAGGAAGAAAACAGATACCTGATATCTCGCCTCATGAGCTCTGCAGGCAAATGCAAGTTGGTCTCATCTGGTAGATCTAGCAGCACTCCATGCTTATTCGAAATGCATTACGAGACAGCACGGGAATACATTCTCGAGCATAAGCGGTCAAGTGCACACAACAAACCTGACAAGCAAAAGCTGCATCCTTGAGTCAGCAGAAAGCTGGAATGCCGAAATGACAGACCAGGCTGACAGGAAATATAAGAGAACACGGTGAAAGAAAAGAACTCACCTCTTATTGGCACAATGAACTTATGGAGAAAACAATTTCTTGCATTTCTCAGGTTTCAACATAGATTATCTTCCATTTGATACTCTGCTTCCCGAAGTCCCAAGGAACACGGCAATTCAAGGAAATGGGCCACTTGATTAGGAGAAAATGAGAATGTGGACTGACACGTGACTGAGGAGACACTACGTATGATCCATATGGGCAACAGCAGCATCTGTGCAGCCCTGTTTGGCTCGTGGTGAATCACAAGCTTCTGCGGGCCAATACATGAATGTAAATCACAATTTCACCCGCCTTGTGGCCGTTCGATATTAAGGGTCCGGTAAGTTTCCTATTGAATGGGCAAGGATTCAAGCTCAACCAAGAAAATCTTGCATCCCCAAAGGAAAAAGGAAAAATCCCCAAACTTGAGCAAACTTGGGACCCGAATTTCACAGGATTCTTGGCTGTGCTGTGGTAACAATCATTCAACCGAGCCAAGAAAAGGTAAAACTTTGAGAAGCAACAGGGACAAGGAGAGAGCTGAAAACACTATTCCCATTTCCATTTATTCATCAGCAGACAAGGTTTCAGAGATTACTATGTTACAAAGGCTGTTCAGTCACAAACAAGATGAAGAAGCAGCAATATCACAACTCACGAGAACCCCTTTTGGAGCTTGAGAATGGAAGAATACATCTTCCTCCTCGAGCCCACCGCGTTGATTCCCATGTCCTTCAGGTCCTCCAGTGTCAGCATCGGCAGCACTTCATCGTCCACCTCGTGCACCTCAAAGATTGGCATGTATCTGCTCAGTCCCAGCTCCACAAGCCAGCTCCTCACCCCGTCATCCCTCCGCTCTGATTCGGGAGCCTGATTACCCCTCCAATGCCACGAATCAGGCGGAACCATGTCGTCGTCTGCCGAGGGGGCCGGGCTCCGCTCGAAGTCCCTGTACACGCTGCTGCCGCCTCCTCTTCTCTCTCCTTCTTCTTCCGCTTCCTCTTCCTCCTCCACTTCCCAATCTCTACCCCTGGGGTTCTGCTCCGCTGTCTCGTCGGGCTTGGAGGTCCAACTCGACCTCACCCGCTTCGCGGCCGTTCCTATTCCGAACCCAGCACCTATTCCTACCTCGCGCTTCCCCTTCTGCTTCCTGTGCGCGGGATCGAAGTCGGAATCGCCGTTCCCGTTAACGAGGTGAGTGAGAGAGCGTGCCTTCCGATTGGTAGTGTCCTTGGGGAGCCTCCACTTGGGGCGCCGCACGTGCGGTTCGTGCACCACTGGGGCGGGCTGGTGCTCGCCGATCTCTCCCAGGCGGACGCTAGGCCGGCGCTGGCGCTTCGGGGCAGCGGTTTGCGGCCGGGCGTTCTCCTGCCCCGGCCGATCTTCTGCCTGAGACGGAGCTTGAGCCTGGGCCGGGCCGGCTGTGGCGGTGCCGAAGGCGGAGGAGGGTAATCCGGCCGCCGGGTCCACCAACGGCTGTAATTCAGCTGCCATTTCAGTGAAGCACAAAGAGCAGCTGGAACAGTGTTCGAGAGATAAGGGAAGGAATATGTAGAGCCCATGACGATCATACAACTGCCCATGGGCCGGGCCAAATCTTGGCCCATTTTTGGATTCATTCAGAATATGGGCCAAGCCCATATATGCTCCTCCTCATACTCTTCACCTCCTCCTCCTCCTCTTTTTTTTTTTTTTTGGCTCCTTTTTTCCAGCATGTTAAGAAATTAAAATCAGTTGGTATCCTTCGTATCCCTTTATTTCCCCCATTTTTATCCAAAGATGGGGAAAAGTCGTGGCGGCTGTTACTGCTGCTGTGCTTGTCTCTCGTACTTTGCCATGTGAATGTTATGATCTGAGACACGTTGTTTTATTGCTCAACACTCGTAAACACGTTCATTACTTCGATTCGGATATTTATAAACGATTTTGGGTAACCATACTTAGCCCATATCGGACGGCATCTTTGCCAAGATCATTCTCGAGTCCTCGATACTATTTATCGAAGCGTAACTTGACAGAGAGAGGATTGTGATGGGGAGTTCTTTTATTTGCATGATAGTTTTGAAAGAAGGAAAAACAAGATGTGCGCTGGTTTTGTTATGATCTGCTATTCTCTGTAAGCAGCATGCTCTGTAAAGTTCTAATCCGCACGGGTCAGTTCGGGAAATATTTGACCGATGGTGAACTCCGTAATCTGATGATGAGCCGCCTGTGTCAGATGTATGCCGTCCCAGCTGATGAACAGGTTCGGGTTCGGGCAGACCGGGACTCCCGGGGATCCGCAGAACATGCTGGAGTTGAAGTTATACGGTCCACCGGTGCCACAGCAAGCCTTCAAGCTCGAGCTAGGATCGAATCCTGCAACCAATGCAATTGTTGCAGTGCAAGCAGTTTGCCGTTCCGAAGAAGTGTTTCTGCTTCAGAAAGAAAAGGAAAACTCAAATTTCTCCTCGGTTGATAGCAGAACTTACCGAGACGGTCGGCATTGCGGAGGATGTATTGGTAGCCGCCGTAGTAGTCTCCGTAGAGGATGGTGGCATGAGGGAACTCTCGCCGGAGCAAGGCAAGAGCCGCTCGGACGAGATTGTTCCGGTATTGCTCGAAGTCGTTGAATGCTCTTAGGCAGCCCTTATCGTCGTAACCAAAGGTATCATTCGACTTGAAGTTGGTCAGGTAGAACGGGCCACAACCGATCGGGTAGTCCCCGAAAACTATCACTCTCGGTACACCTAGTTGGATCAACTCCTGCACATCCGATCGATGACATGGGTATAATCAACAAGCACGAGAAATAAGCAGAAAAACCGCTGGATCGGCCGACTCGGGCTTACCCGGGTAACCTCGATCGTTTCCTGGACCACAAAGGGCACGTAAGTCCGGACTTCTTGGATGGACTTCCCCTGGGAGAAGGAGTAGAGGAAATCGTTACTGCCGATCTCTCCCACGATGACGAGGGACCTGCTCAGCCTCTCCGCGCAATCTGATAACAAGCACCGGAGAAGAGGAATTAACGGATTTTGCACTGGAGTTTTCGATTTTCAAGAAATGCGAACGGTTACATTTTTCAGTGTGGATGAAGATTTTACGGACCTGGGCGAGACTTGCAGGTGGAGTTAAGGAAGGACCTGAACCACTGAAGCTGAGCTCTGAGAGGGGTGTTGAACGCAGGAACGGTGACGTTCCTGGCCGTGTAGAATGAGCTGTTGAGGGTTGTGCTTCCGCCGACTGCGAAGTTGGCACCGTGCTCGAACGACCGGTTCGGTCCCAGGATCGGGTTCAGAAGTGGTAGCCCGAGAGCCTTTGCTGCGATGAACAAGTCAGGTTTTCTTACAACTTAAATGCAATACACATCGTTGCATTTGTTTTCCTTGTTAGGGAACGAGAGGGAGGGGATGAATCAGACAACTTACTGATGTAGTCAACGATGAGGAGGCCGTCGGAAAAGCGACCGGTAGGCTTTCCGAGGGTTTCACCATAAGGCAGACGGCCGGAAACCGCGGCGGTGCTGTTGGGGCTCACAATCCGGATGAGGTTTCCGGTATCCGAGGTGGAGTCTCCCAGCTGATACACGGCGTCGATCGAACGGCGGTCGGGCTTCTCCGGAGATGCACAGCAACAAGAGAGGAGGAGGAGGAGGAGAGATTTAAAACCTAACAAGAGGAGGAGATTGATGATCCTTGTCGACCTCATGTCGACCCCTTGCAGGAGGGAAAGAAAACCCAACAACCTGGAAAGAGCAGATTTTGCAGAAGCTGGTTGGGTACGCTGAAATCGGTGCGTATGTCTGCGTGTATATATGTACGTATTGGTTCGTTAAATTTCGATCGACCACCTCTTCACGATAGATCAGTTTTCGTGCTTGAAGGGGACATCGATATGGACCAAGAGCTTTAGAAAACGGCATTGATATGAAATTCATGACACGTGTACTTTTGACCGAATACTTCACCATTTGGAGTGTTGGGCAAAATGACCCTCGAAACATGGCAACTTGTAGAAAATGGATATGTGTAAACTATTTTCAAGATTGCCATTTCAAAATCGCATTTGTTGAAATAGATTGAATCCATCCTCTCTTTTTCTTTTTTTTTGGAAAAACAAAGTTTTCTTAGCTGGGATAGCTGTACCTAATATTCTCACTACGCCAACCACCGACAAAGTCTCTTAAATTAGTGCCATCGCAGTATTTATACGATAATATTAATTAATAAGAGTCAATTATTGTTTAGAGTTGTTTTTAAGTTTTTTAATTTTTATTAAAAAATTCCAAAATAATATAATTTAATTGAATAATATTACCGTACAAATACCGGTAGGTGGTGACACCAGTAAATGCAAGACTTTTCTATCAACGACGAAGTTTCCTTCATTTTCAAGTATTGATTGCTATATATAATATATATATATATATGTATATATTACTGGATGAAGACTAGTCACCTCATCCTCAAGAAAGATCGAATATCTATCCGTGAAAAGTTTGTAAAAATTAAGTGGATCAGTACCGAGATATAGAATTCGAGTTTTGTAAATTTAAAAGATTTATGTAGCTAATTAGAAAGTTTCATCTCGTAATAGATCGATAGTATCGGACATGATCGGTCTCTGATCTGTTAAATTTCGAAATGTTAAGGAAAAATGGTTTTGAAAATTCGCAACCGCAGAGAGATGACCGATCAAGTTGCTGTCTCCTCCTCCTCCTACGGATTTGCCCGCCGTAATTCTGAGATTCCAGCGGGGGCTTGGCCGAGCTTTATTTCACACGTGCGGTAAAACAGTCGGTTCGAAAATTCCAAACGTTGTTGTCGAGTTGTGTAGATTCCATATACGGTCACGAGAATTTTCGTGCTATTTCACGATTCAATAATTATCTATTCAAATAAAAGTGGGATTAGTTCGGTAGGACACAGTTGAAGTTCAACTGCACCGTCGGCCTCGTATTCAATCATCTTCTCTCGTCAAATACAGAAGAAAAGTGTCTGATTCTCAATCAGTTATAAAGAGCGTGAGTCAAGTACACGTCACATTTTTTCTCGTAAGGATAGGTGCTGACAATAAAATTTCGTATAAAAAAAATATATAAATAAATACTGCGAGTCGATTTAAAATTTATAAATAGTAATTATATTTAATGGAAGAGAAAAGGAATTAGATGGGTACCTAAGAAGCAATATTTGTAGTAGGTGAAAGACCAAGATTGCCCTCTAATTAGCAATTCCCATAAATGGCCCTTTCATCATTCACCATAAATAAATAAATAAATGGTCATTTCATCCATAATTTGGACAAATTTTCACCTAACCATCAAACTTCCTTTTCTAAAAGACCTGCAAAGTGTGCGCTCAATTGTCCTTATGTTCCACTAAAGTTGAACAAGTGGTTTTAGTACAACAAATATGAGTTGGTTGGGATGATTCAATGTTACTTTTTTTTAGATAATGTCTCTGTTTCAAATCTTATTAATAGAGAATATTTATATTAGGGGGACATTATTCTTTTAACGAGCCGGTCGGGCTAAAAAATGGATTAGTCTAAGCCAGTTGTAGATCTAGATGCCACGTGGTACACACCGAGAAAATGAGTTTTAGTGTAGCTTGTTTACTATCGACCTATGAATAAGGGTTTTTGTGTTTCAATTCTCATCGGTGTATATCTGTTTATTATTTTCTCGATTTAAAAGATCAACTTTAGCTATACATCTCACTATCAATGGGCTGGATCGCCATTGCCGATTCCTCATTTTCTTATTAAAAAAAAGATATAAAAGGTCATAGCTGTAGATTTATTCATCACCGTGCTATATTTTCTTGTTTTTCAATGATAAAGGAGACCCACAGGTCTCATACAATGATAGAAAACAAAGAGAAATAAATAGACATATAGCTCCAATCGAAAGGATCGAACCGACAATCTCTTAGTTATAAACCGGAGTCTTATGCTACTGTACTAAATCAGTTCATCTATATTTTGTCTTGTTATATGCATCAATTTCCCATCAAAAGCTATGAGAGGATAATTAATGGCCTAGCAAGGGGTTAGGAAGATGTCCATTTCTTATGTTGTCATTGGTTCTAAAAAATGGAATAAATAGGGATAAAGAATACTGTGGGAAAGATGTCCATTTCCTTAACCGTATATATTTATTTAAATTATTTTTATTTTATAAAAAACTTAAAAAAATAAATAAATATTGAATTAATAGTGCTATGGGCACTGCTCATCTTCTTCCTCGTCACGCACGCTAGGAGCATCGCAACTACCAATCAGGCAAGCCGTTGACCACCATAACCGCCATGATTAGGCGAGCCACTGTGACCTGAAGCCCAAGGCGACCCCAACCATCGCAACCACCCCGATAGCTCGAGCCATCATCGCGCCCGTTATGAGGATCTTTATGCTCAATTGGCCCCCGAACCACTCCTTCCTCAATCATTGTCTCGAGACCACCCCCAGGTGGTCTCACCCTGGTCCTGTGAACCAAGCCCAGGGGTCGATTGAAGGGGCGCGGTGATGGCTGGCGGGCGGGCGTGCAGCTGATGGCGGACGGCGTATAGCCGGCAGACAATGGGATTGGGGCAAGAGGTAGAAGACGATGGCAGAAGTTTGCAAAATCAGAAATAATTGACATTTCGCCACTATTTTCGATAGAATTCTCCTATTCCTGATGGTTTTATAAGTAATAGTAAAACTCCTCTATTTCCCTTCCATTCCTTGTCCGGAATTTCTATTCCAAATGAAAAACAAACCAAACGAGATTTATGTTTTCCGCGTGGAATACATTAAGAAAAACTATTCCTATTCGAATAAATCAAACACACCATTAGTATTTTGAATTGAATTAACCAGAAGAAGTAAAGGGAACATGAATAGCGACTTCGCATTTGTGAGGCTACACTTGGCCGAAGATAGGAATTTTAAATGCTTCTGATTCACAAGTGCAGGGCAAGGAAAAATCAATCTTATTAATACAATTAAGAATAAGTACGGAAGCCAGAGAAGTGAGTCACATCAAAATATTTATTTGTTGGATTTTCTATTGGCATTCCTTCGTAACGCACATCCATATTATTATATATAAATTCGTGAGAAATTTAGTATCTTATTTTATTTTTTATATTTATCGTTACTCTAATTTAAATATTAAAATCTATAATATATATATACTTTACAAAATTTTACAGATTATAGAAAAAATAGTAATTTCAGCTATTTTTTTCTTACTCCATATCTACGATCTTAAGAAAAAATATCTTTTGTTAACTGTTCAGATTCTTCATTCTCACTCCATATCACTCAATATTTACAATTTTAATTGCAAAAATTTGTAACTTTTTGAAGTATTTTCATAATTTTCTCAATTATTTCATGTGATTCTCTTAACTATACAATCCATATTCACATTTTTAAGATCCTCTTACTTCTTCCGAAATTCGCAATTGCTATAAAAAATCGATTTTATTCACCGTGAGTTCTCATAATTACCCGTTCTACTTCATTTTTTTGATTTAAACTACTTATTTTTCATTTACTCTAACGTCGAATTTTATTGCTTTGATTATTATATTATTTCTTTGGTCATCTAAATTTTTATATAATATATAATTGACAATTCTATGTATAATACGGATTATGTTATGGTGTATATATATGTACATGTGTGTGTGTGTGTGTGTATATATAACTGGAAAAATTGCCCGTCGTGTGTACTTCACCATGAAGAATAGGTATTCCGAGTTGCTGAGGGTCTGCCTAATCTCTGTCTCTGTTCTATGGCTTCTCCTCTTCTTTTTTTTTTTTTTTTTGTCGCCAGCCACGGTATCCAAGCAGACCCCACCAGCGGTAAGACGACATCTTTGCCTGCCTGGCAATGGCGGGTGAGGCTCCTAAGGGAGGTGTCTGCGTACGTGAGGTCTCGAACTTGAGACATCCTTAAGCAGCGCCGAGCGGCTTACCACTCGGACTAACCCCGTTCTATGGCTTCTCCTCGCAGTTCCGTTGAATCACATCTTGTACGCAGGAATGACATTTAATAGAATGAATTTAATGGAACAGAATATATTGCATTAAAAAGGGAATTGAGCACTAGAAAGATTAGCATTACTGCCAGGACCGTGATCTGGTAGTCTAAAGCTTATTTTTATACGATTTGATGAGGTTGAGGTCACAAGTTCGTATCTCGGTCCGAGTAATATGCCGAAAGAGGCTATTGAGCTCTTTGCAATAGCGAACACCGATTTCTTAAGTTATATTAGACCTTTGGTAGTGCTACGTTTGTAAAATCAGTATCAGTACTGGTTGTTCAGTTTATTTGCATGTTAAATGATTTTACTCCACAGTTACATTATAAGAAAGAATAAATCAAATTACTCTACTTAGTTGTTTAAATAGTTAACACCACTTTGTTAGTTTGCCACAATCTGATTAGTGATTGTATTTTTAGTTCTCTTTAATATTGTATTATATGTATTATTAAAAAACTTGATTGCTTAAAAATAAGAAATAGTGAAATTAAAAAACACGGCAAAAACAGTTAGGAGATGAAGGCAGCGGGATTGACGGCGAGCAAGTCAGAGGTTACCTAAAATTTTATAGCCCGTTTGACAACCGTTAAAGAGCAGGAGTGCTCTTTGGCAAACGCCCTCCTCTTTAGGGTGTTCATGGTTCGGTTCGATTTAAAAAACCATTTTCAATTGAATCGAACTATATTTTCAATTCGGTTCGGTTTGATCGGTATAAGAATCAAACCGTAACTATTTGAGAAAGGAAAAATCGAATTGTTTAAAATCGGTTCGAACGATTTGGTTAACTTATTTTTAAGTAAATAAATAAAATTCACTACAAAAATAAAATCACTCTAGTTCAATTTGGAAATTAATAGAACTGAACTGTAAAAAGTTTAAGTAAAAAATATATTTTTGTTTAAAATTGTATATTTTAATTTTATTTTCTATTTTATTTAATTATTAATTAGAAAGCGGTTCGGTTCTGTTAGCCGCAATTAACATAGCTAATGATACCAAATAATTAACTGAACCTCTTCTCGACAAAAAAATCGAACCGTTAGCAAACCGGTTTAAACGATTCGGTTATTTTTTATTCAATTTTTCAGTTCGGTTTGGTTCGATTTTATGGTTTTTTTGAACAGCCTCCTCCTTTACTCCTCCGGTTCCATTTAATGTGCATGTTTTTAATTTTCATTATTTTTCCATAGTCAGAATTTTTGAAATAAATTTTTGATAATGCAACAATAAACAAGGCTAAAACTGGAGTTAAAAGAAAATGTTAAAGATTAAATCCGATTCAGATAAAAAAAGGTTTATGATTAAAACAAGAAAGTAAATTTTATTAGAATAAATCTGTGATTGAAAATGAATTTATTTTTAGTGAAATCGTATTTTCCCGATGAAGTAAGATAAAAATAAAAGTAGAAATATTTGATATTTCAAAAAAAGAAAAAGGGGTAGGAAACCTCCGACTTGGACCGGCGGCCCAGGGAGTCCATGAACCCACGGGCCCTTCCTCACTCGCCCGGCCCCACCCACCCCGACCTGACCTGGCGCCACCAGTACGTGTTTCACCAAAACCACAAGCTTCGGATCGCTGACGTGTACGGTCCAGATTCGATAACTGCTCTTGAACTAGATTCGCCCCCATCGTCAGTATATATTCCTCTCAACCCTCGACTCTCGTCTCTGGTCGATGTTCCTGTTGTCATTGGAGGTTGTACTTTTCCTGTTTCTTCTCTTCTTTCCCTTCTCAGTGTTCATCTTCATCTTCGAAGTTCCGATCTAAGATAAAGGGATCAATTTAAATTCAAAATCGGGAAAATTCTTTCGAACTGGATCTCCGATCATCGAATCCAGGAAATTCAGATCCTGCGGAAGTGTTCGATTCAAGGATCGCTTAAATCTTTACAATAATTGTCGTTGGAGACGGAACCTGTTAACTTTGATCGCCGTGTTCGAGACTTCATCGGGATTGTAAGAGATTGTCAGGAGTCGTTTGATTTTATTTCGTTTTGCGTAGATCGTCTGAGGATTTTGCCTTTTTTGACTGCGGAGATTTTTGGGAAGGATAGACTGTATGGGGCAAGAGGAGATTAAGATTGAGGACGTTGAAGAGGGTGAGATTTCTGATTCTGCTTCTGTGGAGGAGATTAGTGAGGAGGACTTCAATAAGCAGGAGGGGAAGGCAACCAAGGAGGAGGCGAAGGCTAAGTCTGAGTTTAGGGTTTGGACGATGCAGGATCTGTACAAGTATCAGCTTAAGAGAGGCTACACTTCCCGTCTGTATAATCTCGCCTGGGCGCAGGCGGTGCAGAATAAGCCTCTGAATGAGGTCTTTGATCTGGAGGCACAGGAGGATAATTCGAAGCGATCTTCGTCGGCTGCATCTGTGAATGGCAATGAAAGTAAGAATGATGATGCGATTTCAAAGGAAGAGGACATGGTTGTGATTGATGTTGAGAAGGAAGAGGGAGAGCTCGAGGAAGGTGAGATTGACTCGGATTGGGATCCTAAATCTAGAGTTGCTGGCGGAGATGAGGAAGACGATATCAGGGCTGGGTCAGTGAAAGCTGTTAAGTCTGAGATTGAATTAAGAGAGGTTGAGCTCCGTCAAGCTCTGGAGAGTGTTATCTCGTCTAATTCTGCAATGTAAGTGCAGAGCCGTAGGGAATTTTTTGTTTTTCGAGACATGATGCAGAAGGTGGAACTATTTGTGGATTTATATTGTTGGTTTTGTGTTTTTAGATCATTCGATGGACTGTGTACGAGGCTTCAGCATTCTCTGGATGATCTTAGGGAGCTGGTTGTGGTAAATGGCATTCCGTCCAAGGATAGTCTTGTTCATCTATTCTTGGCTGCAATTCAAGCACTCCAAAGTGTGAGTTGCTCGAGTTCTTATGTCAATTGCAGAAGAGTTCAAAATTCGGAACTCCATGGTTTGAAGGATTAAAGTGTTAACTTCTTTGCGCTGTAGGTCTTCTGCTCCATGGACCATTTAAAGAAAGATCAGAATAAGGAAATTTGGAGAAGGTGTTCACTGAATCCTGTTTTGGTCAGTATTATTTCTCCTATTCCTTTTGTTTTACCTTTCTGATTCCGGGGAACTTCTGATAACAATTGACAGGCTGCTTTCGCTTGTGGTGAAAGATAATCCTTCCTTTCTGCCATTGAAACAACTGAAAGAGGTACCTGTTTGTCGTTTTATTTTATTTGGTTATATGTTCTTCCTTTTTATCTAGAGATCCAGGCTCTGAAGTTTGCTTGTTCCCTGTGTGACACCTGTGCAGATGGGGGACATGCTGCAGTCATTGGATTGTCCATCTGTTTTGTCAATCACAAGAGTTGGCAGCAAGGATAATGATGAACAGTTCAATGATAAGTCGAATGGGGGTCCTTCTGTGATTCCAGTTGGATATTCTGTTAATAATTTATCTCAATCAATTAATGCAGCTGAAGCCTTCAGTCAACACAATCGAGCCGCTTCATCAGAGTCTTTGAATGAACGATTCAAAAGTAGAGGTATCTTGATCCCACTGCTAGACCTTCACAAGGATCATGATGCTGATAGCCTTCCATCTCCCACCCGGCAAGCACCTCCTACTCTAAATTTGCCAAGAGCATTTGGCAGTGCAGATGGGATGTTTAAACCCGAGTTCGGTGCTCATAAATTGGTCAATGGGATGGAGGAGTTTAGGATGCACCCTTATGAAACTGAGGCCCTTAAAGCGTTGTCCAGTTATCAACAGAAATTTGGTCGGACTTCCAGCTTCACCACTGACAAGCTTCCAAGTCCAACTCCTTCAGAGGAAGAGCGCGCTTGTGGCAGTGATGATGTCGGTGAAGAGGTTTGCAGCTCAGCAACTGGCAATTCAAATACTCATGTTTTGGGGAGATCTGTTCCCCCTGCTTCCCATGCCAATGACGTTGGCATGCAAGCAGTGACAGTTGCAAAAGGTGCTCCTGCTAGTTCTGCACCTAGTGCTAAATCCTTACCAAAGAGTAGAGACCCTAGGCTTAGGTTTGTTAATAATGCAAATTCAGGGTCTTTGGACCTTACACAACAGGCTTCATCTTTGATTAATAATTCCCCCAGAATCGAACCTTTTGGTGGGAACATAGGCTCAAGAAAACCAAGACACATGGAAGACCCTATAATGGATGGACCAGGGCCGAAAAAGCCAAGGAGTGAGTCGGGAAATTCAGGTATTATAATGGATGTGAGGACTTCAACTGGAAGTGGCCCATTGGAGAGCACTGCTGCATCAGGATGGCAATCTATGAACAGAGGTCAGATAATTGAGGTTCCAAGTGATCCGAGGAAAATTGAAAGCAGGATGACATTTCCCACTAACTATAACGATAAGGCTAATGTGACACTTGCTGGACTTGGCCCATTGCGAGGGCCAAATATGAGTGCTGCCTCTTCACTGCCCGAATTGTTGAAGGGTATAGCAGTTAATCCTACCATGTTGGCAAGTTTGCTAAAGATTGGGCAGCAGCAGAGGCTTGCAGCAGAAAATGGTCCAAAAAACACGAGCAGTCTGTTGAGCTCCAACTCGACTCTGGCTGTAGCGCCTCCAGTTTCCACAGCTCCAATGGCATCAGGGATTGTGCAGAAACTTGCAGGAAATCCTCAAGTTCCTATTCAGAATGCTTCCACGGTACGCTCGTAAATTCATTCCCTTGCGATTCTGCCTCTGTGACAATGGAAGTCCTTTGGAAGCCAAATTCTTCGGCCTTGGTAATCATTATCTAAAATGCTTCTTCATATAGATTTTTGTTGGTTTTTTAAACTCTGCTAAAATAAAAGAAAAATCTGAGTTATTTATTAATTTCCCCCCAATTTTGAAATTTACTGCCCCTTCAATATTAGTCATGTATACAAATTTGATCCAGCATGCTTTCTCTGGTATTGCTGCCGTTTTAAGTTTTTCTTACTGTTTATGAGTTAATTATAGATATTTTGACCATTTCATAGAAGAATTGTTTTGACTGGAGTTGATGGTGATTTGGCACAATTAAGCACATTTTTATGCAATTATTTGGAATTTGATTTATATATTAATGACGGATAGGGCCTGCAGGATGATATGGGAAAAATCCGCATGAAGCCTCGTGATCCGCGTCGTATTCTCCATGGGAACACGCTTCAGAGCGGTGGCAGCTTAGGATCTGAGCAGTTAATGAGTGGAATTTCCACACCAAGGCCCCCGTTAGAAGTTCTGGCAGATAAGAGAGTAGTGGCTGCTCATCCTGTTGTAGCACCAGATATAGCTCAGCAGTTCACCAAGAACTTGAAAAACATTGCTGACATCATCTCCATCACCCAGGCATTACCAAGTTTCCCAGTTGTTTCTTCAAATCATGCGTCCCAACCGACTCAAACTTCATCAGGATTGGAAGTGAAAACTATTCGTTCTAACGACCCTGAGCTGCAAGCTCGGAATCCAGTGATAGATGTCGGATCATCAGTGCCTGCTCAGTCCCAAAATCCATGGGGAGATGTTGAGCATCTATTTGAAGGTTACGATGATCAGCAGAAGGCAGCTATACAGCGTGAGAGGGCAAGGAGGATAGAAGAACAGAAGAAAATGTTTGCTTCCCGCAAGCTCTGCCTTGTTTTAGATCTGGACCATACACTTCTCAATTCTGCAAAGGTATTTTCGCTAATGCCTAGCAGTCCCATTCACATTGATCAATTCCATAAGAATGAATAACTTTTGAATGATACCCTCATGCAGTTTGTTGAAGTAGATCCTGTACATGATGAGATGTTAAGAAAAAAAGAGGAGCAAGACAGAGAAAAACCCCAGAGACATCTCTTTAGGTTTGCCCATATGGGGATGTGGACCAAGCTACGTCCTGGTATATGGAACTTTCTGGAGAAGGTGAACTCTTTCGAACTTGTGCTTTTAGTGTACACAGTTGATTAATCCAGCAGAGGTTTCTTACTGAGACCGGTGCTCATGATTTAATACAGGCTAGTAAGCTCTACGAGCTGCATCTTTATACAATGGGAAACAAGCTCTATGCTACGGAGATGGCAAAGGTGCTGGACCCGAAGGGTGTTCTGTTTGCTGGAAGAGTAATATCTAGGGGGGATGATGGGGATTCAGTTGATGCTGACGATAGGTATCCTAAGAGTAAGGATTTGGAAGGTGTTCTCGGAATGGAATCAGCTGTGGTCATCATAGACGACTCTGTAAGAGTCTGGCCCCACAACAAATTGAACCTAATAGTTGTAGAAAGGCAAGTATTGTGATTCTGGCATCTAATCTGATATTCGTTCTTGCTAGCTGTTCTGATCAATTTCCCTTTTTTCACAGATATACATATTTTCCTTCAAGCAGGCGCCAGTTTGGTCTTTTAGGTCCTTCCCTTCTTGAGATTGACCATGATGAGAGACCAGAGGATGGCACTTTGGCTTCGTCATTGGCGGTGAGGCCATTGCTTGTGTTGATCTTGGCAATCTTGGCAATCTTGGCATGATGTATATTGGCCCTTTTCCCCTCTAATTTATTGTATGTGTGGATCAGGTCATTGAAAGAATACATCAGATATTTTTCTCCCACCAATCCCTCGATGACTTGGATGTTAGGAATATTCTAGCCATGGAGCAGCAAAAGATATTAGCAGGCTGTCGGATAGTTTTCAGTCGGGTGTTTCCTGTTGGTGAGGCCAACCCTCACCTTCACCCGCTGTGGCAGACAGCTGAGCAGTTTGGTGCTGTATGCACCAATCAGATTGATGACCAGGTTACCCATGTAGTTGCCAATTCCCCTGGAACAGATAAGGTAACGCTTGCTGACAGTAGAATGACCATTAACAGTTGCCTCAGTGGCTAGATTCATAAATTGGTTTTAGGTTCACAAATTTGTCAGTCATTCCTCTTTCCCTATTACTATGGCAGGTAAATTGGGCTCTTTCCACAGGAAGGTTTGTCGTCCACCCAGGCTGGTAGGAATTGGATCCCCGTGTTCTGAGATTTGGTTATAAGATATATTGCCTTTTATTTAGGGTTTGATGATCACATTGTTGTTTGGAAACAGGGTGGAAGCTTCAGCACTGCTATATCGGAGAGCAAATGAACAGGACTTTGCAATCAAACCCTAACCAATGATAAAAATGCCCTAAACCCATGAACATGGTTGCACCCAAAGCATCTTAATGTGACCTAAAATGGGACAGGGGGAGATGGGGGCATAATCCATTAGATTATGGCCAGGCATATTTTGCAAGCTGACTAGTTTCGTTTAGGATCCCCCGTCTTGACACGGGATTGCTAATCGAGATTTCCGGTGTGAATCCACGTCCTGAATCGGGTCCTGGAACTTGAGATGATTGCCTTGGATAGGTGCTTCATTTGTGGTTGTGTGACCAGGGTTAGGGAGGAGCCCTTGGAAGTGAGTAGAATGAGGTTCCACCGTTCATATGCGTTTGATAGCATGGGCTTCAGAGCGGAAATAGGTTGGTCATCTAGAATCTCGATATAAGTAAATCATCTGAGCTTAGAGAGATGATCTGATGGCCCACCATGGAGGAGGGTTGGCAGTAATGCCAAGATTTTTGAGAGCCTGTGGAAAGAAGGGAAGTATCCGGTGCTTGTCTTGATAGATTCTTCAGCATCGAGTATTCGGTACCATTGTCTCCAGGTAACAGGACGGCCGGGAGGTAGGAGGGAGATTCCCTTGCCGATTTTACTCTGTTGTCTATTTTTGTCTATGGTTTCATCCGGCGGAAGTCGCTTTCATCTGGCGGAAGTCGCTTCCTCTAGTTTGGACTGCTCATGGCACGGAGTTTACAGCCTCACTCCGTGATGATCAAATTCTTTCTTATCCGGTAGTAAAGCCAGAACTTATTCGGGGTCCTAAAAATGCAAAATTTTAAACAGGGAACTTTGTCAAATTAAGCAACTTGAGGCAATTCCAAGTAGTTCTAGGGTGGTGCATGAACCAGAGATGGAATATGCAGAGATAACTTGGAATAGTCTGATGCTCCACCTAGTTTGATCCTCCCGACATTGAAAATATAATTCTAGGCAATAAATAAATGAAACGTGGGCATGTGTCCCTTTCAACCACACCATAAACATGACCTTTGTGTGCCATGTCTTGGACCGGTACTTTAAGGAACAAGCAGTTACAAATGTGCAAACAGGTGAAATCAAGGCTTAAGTTTGGGCTCGAATCTGGCCCGAACCGGACTTAATTTAATTGATCATGGTCCTATTTGCCCATTCAGACGACTCCTTGGAGCAGCTCCAACTTTTACCTCAAAAGGAATGCGGTAATTACGGTAAAAAGATTCGTTCTACCAAAAATAGGTTGTGGGATTTAAGCTTGAAAGAAGAACAAGGAAAATCATTATAGTTCTTGACATCGTGATTTCTAGGTTGTTTTTTGGCTTCGACCTAAGTTATTTTGCAATCTTTAGTCATGGTGGATGTTTTTCATTAACAAGGTATTTGAAAAACTTAAAAAAAAAAGAAAAGAAAAATTACTTGGCACTTGTAGAAAGAAATCCACAATGGGCTTCCATGTACTCTTCACAAAACCCCACAATTTTCTCTTTTTTCTTTTTGGTAGAAAAAGGTCCACAAGTTTTCAGGTTATTTGGGTCGTTTATTCACAATCGATCATAGCCATCAATTTTTTTCCCCAGTGAGTTGCAGAAAACGAAAATAAAGATCTTCAGCATACAAATTGGAGAGCATGAACATTCTATCGAAACGAAAGGTTCAGAAGATTCGACAAGAGATTCACCATTCACTCAAAATCAATCACTCACCAAATTGATATTTAAGTCTGAAAACAGTTAATCGAAGCCAGACTAACTAGCAGAAGGAAATGTCGTCTGGTTGAATTTATTCATGTCTGCGGGAATCTGCATGGCACTCATATGTATTCTGATAAATTCCTCATCATTTAGATTGCAGCTGCCATGGAACTTCAAGTTCCATGCTCGGGATTAAGCTTTTCTTGGACCTTCCGGAAACTGGAACATCCTGCAGAAGTATCAATTGTCGCGGGAATAGGGTACTGTATTCAGGACACCACATACGAATAGCCTTTTGCAGAAACAACAACACGACATTAGATTTAAAAGAGAAATGGAACTGGTTTAGTCAGAATCCATGGGACTACTGGATACTAGTGGTTCAGACTGAAAAAGAGAAATGCCAAGCCTTGGTCACACATACTACGGTATTACTTGCATGTCTTCTGTCCTATATCAACAGTATTTCTTGCTATTTCATTAGCACGATTGCTGGTGCCAATTGTTGCAGTTCTTTTCGGATAGGAGTTTGGCATCAGATCTCGTACGTCATCCCGACCCTGAGAAGTCTCGTCCTTGGGATCGCCATGACCTTCTCGCCCTGCCTGAAGTTCTTCCTGAGGAAACTGTAGGCATAGTTCACAACCACCCTCTTGAACAGAGAAGAGTTGGGCTCTGCCACCACCTCGGCATCTCCGATAAGGTACACCACACCTTTCTCTGCTTCACTTTCCACAAACTGCAGCTCCGCCTCGAGCCCTGCCTGGGCAAGTCCTGATGCTGCCGGTTGAGTGGAAGAGACTGAGGTGATCCGTTTGAGTGATGAATCCGATGAAGCACGGGTTTCAGTGTTGTCGATTGGCTGCTGAACCGATTCTGCTGACTCATTTGCCTTCTCGTCTCCTTTGAGGAGGGCGGGGTCAGCCAGGTTCACAGGCTCAGGATTCTGGACTGGGACGGACGACTCCAAGCTGTTATACTCTTGACGAATGCATTCTTTCAGGCTCTCGACCAAGTTCTGCTCGAACTCCGCTGGTTCCTGAATTGCGTCTTTATAGCCATACCTGATCACAAGCAGAGAGCAAGTGATAGCTACACAGTCCAAGGAAGTATTGCATGTAATGAGGGGTGATGTCAAATTGAAGTACATACCTAACGATGCATCGGAACATTCGGAAGTTCCGGGGCTCAACCTGTCGAAAGAGGAACCGTTCCTCAGGGATCACCCTACTGATCGGGAGGTTCTTGATCGAGACAATCACGAGAATGGAGTGGATGGAGGGGATGTTGGATACAAAGTGGGGGAGGATGGGTGGGATGCCCTGGACGAGCTCAGAATAGAGGAGGCCGATCCCCGGAATCCTGTTCACGTGAGGACTATTGGCCAGATCTCTAACGAAATTGCTGGAGATCTTGTTCTTGAGCTCGAACATGTAACGCTCCTTGTGCACGTAGTGCCAGATGACCATGACCGTCATGAGTACAGCAGCGAAGAGTAAGGGGAGGAAGCCGCCCTGCACGAACTTGTAGAGCACGGAAGAGAGGTAGAGGACCTCTATCGAGCCGAAGACCATGAAGAAGAGGATGATCCACCATATGTTCGTCTTCCATACGACTAGCATTATCAGGCTGACCATGCAGGTGGTTATGACCATCACAGATACGACAGCAATTCCTAGCAAAATTAACACGAGCCTTACTCAGATCTAGCCGGGCGAATCATGCTTTGCATAACAATTCCAATACAAAGGTTTTCCATGACATTTTCATTTACGGAGGAAGCAGCTTACCGTAGGCGTTCCCGATCTTATCCGTTGTCTTGAAGATAGCAGTTACTGCAACACAAGCAACCATAAGGAAGTAGTTTATCTCGGGGATGTACACTTGGCCCTCGTACTTGGCCGAGGTGTGGACAACTTTAACTCTCGGGAAGCATCCGTGAGTCAGTGATTGCAGCACTATTGCAAACGCTCCCGAGATCATCGCCTGGCTTGCCACGACAGTTGCTGCAACCGCAGCCACAAACGTTGGCCAGTACAAAGGCCCTGCACAGAACGTTAGCCAGTCAAGATACAGTTTGAGCAATCGATTGTATGGTTAATCAGTAGAATTTGTTCGAGATTCTGTTGTTCTAACCAAGGATGTTACAGCTTTTGAAACCTTTGAGTGCACAGATCAACCTAAATACTTGATATGCAAAGATCTCGGAGCCAATTGGTATTACCTGGTATGCTCGCATAGAATGTATCTGCGACTTTATCGGGGTGTTTGGTGAGGAATGCTGCTTGACCGCTGTAGGCAGCTAACAAGGCCGGGAATGTGATGCAGGAGAAACTAATCTGCCATTTTTTCCAGTAAACAAATCAGAAATACGGAGAACAGTTCCTTTTAGTTACAGAGGGAGACTTGTAATGCTTACTTGTATTGCCTGGACACTGAAGTGACCGAGATCGGCAAACATGGCCTCAGTACCTAGAACGCAAGATTATGACGTAATGAGAGAAATTTCTACAGAGTGATAAACGAGTAATCAGACACATGCAAAATTAACAATGAAGATGGTCGACGATGTACCTGTGATGCAAAGGAAAACTCCCCCCAGAGAGATCCACCCGCTCTTCCCATTCCTGATGAAGTAATCCACTATGTATTTTGGATTGAATGCCCGTAGCACACTTAAATCATGCCTGAACAGGTTGTACAAACCGATCCCACTGATGAACAGGAACCACACTAGCACGATTGGGGCAAACGTGAACCCGACCTTGTCAGTACCGAACTTCTGGATGCTGAACAGGGCCACCAGGATGGCTATAGAGATGCCCACCACAGCATCTGCAAAAGCACTTTCTGTCAGCGATGTCAGTCATGTAGAAAAAGAGGATTCGTGGCAGTGCAGTTATCGTTTACCTTGGCCGAGTGACTTGATACCCCCGACTGCTGAAAGAACTGCAAAAGGAGACGGAGAATAGATCATCGACTGATAAGCGGATTATGGAGAAACGAAGACGAAAGGGAGTGCTTTTCGGGGGCATATATTTCGTTTCTTCACCTGATATGGATGGCGTGAGGACTCCATCGCCAATGACCATCGAGGTGCCCATGATGGTGATAAGGAAGAGGGCCATCTTTGCAGCTTTGCTGCTCTCCAGCTTCTCCTTGATCTTCTCGGACAGCCTCAGTGGCATCGAGGGTGTGTTGAGCTTGTAGTTTGACAGCTCCTTGTCCTCCGGCTGCTCGTTCGGGATCAGGCTCACCTTCGCATACCGGCACATGAGCGAGTACAGTGCGAATGTTCCCCCTGCATGGTCATGGCGGATTACCAAACATCAACAGAATACCACTTCCCGTTGTTCCATTGAGAGAGAGACTGAGAGTCATAAAGTATACCGTCGCTGTTGTCATTGGCGTAGAGGACAACGAAGACGTATTTGATGAGGGGGATGAGGGCGATGGTGTAGATTATGAGGGACAGGACACCGAGGATGTCGTCTTTGTCGTCGATATGGCTCCCAAAAGTGCTCGAGTAAACATACAGCGGCGATGTCCCGATGTCCCCGTACACCACTCCTATGCTCTGCAGCGCCAAGCTCAGTGTCCTCGCCCAGTTCACCTATACCCATATATATTTATATGTGTACATGTTAGGATGTTAAAATGCTTATAGATCATGGCAATATACACCGGACCTGAGAGCAGTGGTTATGGGTCATGGAAACCCGGCCGGCCTCCAGGTTGAGGGAGTCTCCACGGCGGAGCTTCTCCCACGACACCTTTCGTTCACCCTGAGCAGTCGGGTTCTCCTCCGCGGCCTCCTTAATCTCCTCGTCCGCCATCACCACTTCGCCGGCGTCCACCACCTCGGGGTCGTAGATGGCTTCTTCTTGCAGTGTGTGTCGTCTTCCCTCGCCTAGCTCCTTGTTTAATATAGCCCGGTGAAGTCAGAAGTTCCATTACCGGTAGTAACCCAATAAATGTGAAAGGGACGTGGGAAAAAACGCGTCCGGTGAAACAAATTAAGAAAATTCATACCTTATCCCGATAATGAGCAATCGCCGATTATTGACTGTTGTTTTCCTTCATCACACGTGATTTCTTCCCTTTCTGGTGGAGAGAGTCTTCAAAATAAAAATTTCTAAATTCATGAATACTTTTATTCACAATGTTTGAGTGAGAGTCCGTCGAGATATCGAATTACTTTAATTACGAGATTTTTTTGTGACTTAGTTTTTAATGGACTTTTTGGTTATAAGGATTTAGAGTTCTTTATTGTTTTTGGTTTCCTAATGTTTAAAGTTTAGGATCCTTATGATTCTTGCAAGATTGAGTGATTTTTTTAAAGGAGGTTTTTAAATTTTTTAGGGTTTTTTTGTTCAGAAAAAAATGAAAATTTTCTAGAAATTTTAATTTAGAAATTTTTAGGATTCTAAGTTAATGGTTGATATGTTTCTAAAATTGAATTTTGCCTTTTTTTCCCTCACATGTACAATTAAACTCTCTGAATTTGACACTGAAATTAAAGAACATGGTAGAGAAAAGGGTTTAGTCCAGTTTGTACTACTCTTTCTTGTCATGTAATGTAGAGGTCTTGGATTTGATTTCACTCGTGTGATTTCTTGTACCTCTTTTATCTTCTCTTCCTTTTACTGTTTTTATACTTATATGTTTCTTCTATACACCGAAAAAAATACAGAACATGGGTATTGATATTAAGGATTTTTCTAAATCTAAATTACAGTTATTTATTCATTAATAATAATTGATATATTTATCGTCTCAAACAGAAAGCTCGAGACATTCGATTGAAACCAAACATTTTTCCTTATTCAAATTGTTCATTCACCAAATTTACAGCCCAGTTCTTATCCTTGGAATGCACATAAACCCAAGACAGGGAGATTTCGCCGCTCAATCCACTGCTCGAGCGCGTGTCTTGCAATGCGATGGAGTGCTACGCTCAGCAGCAAGAGTGCAGTTATTACAGGATCATACGTGATTATCACAGCGCAGATCTTTGCTGTTTCTTTTGCAGCTGTGGAGATCGCTGACTTTGTCTTGCAAGCTAAAGTTGCCTTCTTTGTAGCTGGGGAAGCTCCATCTTGTTGCTGGTGCAGTAAAGGAGAAGATCCATTCCCCTGGTTTCTCTGCATTGTGGAGAAACATCGATGCCAGTGAAAAATTCAAGTCTGAAACCGTTGATCAACAGGCGAGCTAAACAAGTAGGAAATGGCATTTGAGTTTCGTGCTCGGGATTAAGCTCTTTCTTGAAGCGACTGGAGGAAGAGGACCTTGTCGTCACGGGGTGAACATTCTTGTGAGATGTTAACTGTTGTCTCCTGGGAAGGCAACACCCGAATAGGTTGTCCAGCAACAGGAACATCCTGCAGAGGTAAGTATCAGAGCTAGGTCCAGAAGATTTCTCTCGAATCAAATTGATTAGCCCTGCTTACATTCATGAGGAGAGCTGTTCGATAAGCAAACGGCTGCCTGAAAGTGACCAGAGCCGACTGCGATCTGTCTTCATCCCTAACGGCTCGAACCAGAAAAAGAATATGATATACTAATGCAGTCTATCAACAAATTGGCAAATATGAACTAGTAGTGCTTGCCTTTCGAGTTCGATCTTTTCCACAGTGCCACAGTAAGAGAATAGCATTTCCAGCTCGGATCGGCTCGCCCTCGGGGAAAGGTTTTGGACTCGAACGGTCAGATTCAGCGCAGTCATGTTTCCAGCGAAGGGGGATTTCTTCCACGTCCCCAGCACACCGAGATGAACCAAGAAAATAACATGACATGACAACGAGAACTTGTATGGCTATGGAAAGCTTTGGATGGATTGAAGTGTCGGAGCAAATGGCCCAAAGGATGCCTTTCCTTCCAAAAGGGTCGAAGAATCTTCCACCGATTTCTGGTTTCCAAGCTATTCTCATTATCAAATGAGTATACCACACTTTGCATTCAAACTTTTCGCTTGTTAAGATTGGAATCGTTAAGACAAGGGTACGAGTAATGTTAAATATGCCTTGAATTTTTTTTTTTGGTGTAAACCTGATGTAAAACCTGAACCCGACACTGATTTGCTTAGCGGGTGCGGGAGGCGAAGCCCCCTGTGGTATGGATTATGCATTTTCGGGGTTGCAGGAGTAGAAGGGCTCTTCGTTGTATTTCGTGAGGTTAGGGTTCGCGTTCTTCTGTACTTCACCATTGTTCGCCGTTCATAGTAAAGATCGCTGCTCTTCCTCTGTCCGTGGACATACGGACGACACTCCGCTGTCCAAAACCACGTATATTTGGTGTCCGATTCTTTTTTTCTCTACTCTCGAATACCTTGTCTATTCAACCGATTTCCAACAAGTAATCTTTTGTAGAAACAGCAAAATTGCATTCGATTCAAAAGAGAAAAAGGTGGGCACGGTCGCAGGTATTATGGTATTACTTGCATTCCTTCAGCTTTTATCACAACGATTTCTTGACACTTACTGTTTGCACGATCACTGATCTTTTTTTTTTTTTTTTTGCATTTATTCGTGGAGATGAGTTTCACATCAGATCTCGTACGCCATCCCTACCCTGAGCAGCCTCGTCCTCGGGATCGCCATGACCTTCCTGCCCTGCCGGAAGTTCTTCCTGAGAAAAGTATAGGCATAGTTCACAACTATCTTCTTGAACAAGGAAGAGTTTGGCCCTGCAACCACCTCCGTCTCTCCGATAAGGTACACCACACCTTTCTCAGCTTCACTTTGCACAAACTGCACCTCTGCCTCAAGCCCCGCCTGGGTGAGCCCAGCTGCCGAGCGAGTGGAAGAGACCGCTGACCTGATCGTGTTGAACGACGAATCCGATGAAGCACGGGTTTCGAGGTTGTTAGTCGGCTGCTGTAGTGTTTCTGCTGACCTGTTTGCCTTCTCGTCTCCTGCAAGGAGGGCCGAGTCGGCCAGGTTCACAGGCTCGGATTTCTGGACCCGGACGGTCTCCTCAAAGATGTAATACTCTTGACGGATGAATTCTTTCAGGTTCTCGATCAAGTTCTGCTCAAACTCCTTTGTCTCCGGGATGTTGTCATTGTAGCCGTATCTGATCACAAAAGAGAGCAAGTTATAGAATCGAAAGTTGATTTGAAAAATGACAGCTGCTCAATCCAATGCAGTTGAGATGATTAGTCCTAGTGGAGGAAAATTATACATGTAACCAGATGTAATAATGGTCATGGGCATACCTTACAACGCATCGGAACATTCGGAAATTCCTAGGCTCAACCTGTCGAAAGAGGAACCGCTCTTCAGGGATCACCCGGCTGATCGGGAGGTTCTTGATCGAGATGATCACGAGAATGGAGTGGATGGAGGGGATGTTGGATACAAAGTGGGGGAGGATGGGTGGGATGCCCTGGACGAGCTCTGAATAGAGGAGGCCGACCCCTGGAATCCTCTTAACGTTGGGATTCTTGGCAAGATCTCTAACAAAGTCGCTGGAGGTCTTGTTCTTGAGCTCGAACATGTAACGCTCCTTGTGCACATAGTGCCAGATGACCATGATCGTCATGAGGACAACGGCGAAGAGTAAGGGGAGGAAGCCGCCCTGCACAAACTTGTAGAGCACGGAAGAGAGGTAGAGGACCTCTATCGAGCCAAAGACCATGAAGAAGAGGATGATCCACAATATGTTCGTTTTCCATATGACTAGCATTATCAGGGTCACCATGCAGGTGGTGATGACCATCACAGATACCACAGCGATTCCTAGCAATATTAACACGAACCTTACTCAGATCTAGCAGGCCTAATCATGTTTTCGATAACAATTCCAATGTCATGGAAGTAGCTCACCATAGGCATTCCCGATCTTATCGGTCGTCTTGAAGACAGCAGTGACTATGACACAGGCAACCATGAGGATGTAGTTGATCTCAGGGATGTATACTTGGCCCTCGTACTTGGATGAAGTATGAACAACTTTAACCCTCGGGAAGCACCCGAGTGTTAGCGATTGCGAAACTATAGCAAATGCTCCTGAGATCATGGCCTGGCTCGCCACGATGGTAGCTGCAACTGCTGACACGAACATTGGCCAGTACAGTGGTCCTAGCGAAAGGCCAATCAAGATCAAATCTAACCCGAGGATGTTATTTAAATATAGGCTTCTGGCAAGTTGTTGTATTTGGACTCGATCGGTCTTACCTGGTATGCTGTCATAGAATGTATGGGCCACTTTGTCGGGATATTTAGTGAGGAATGCAGCTTGACCACTGTATGCAGTCACTAATGCCGGGAAGGTGATGCAAGAGAAACTGATCTGTCATTTCAATAAACTAGTTAGAAGTATGTATTGAAAGTTTTTCAGTTATAAAAGGACATATAAAATGAAATCACATACTTGTATCGCCCGGACGCTGAAGTGACCCAGATCGGCAAACATGGCCTCGGTACCTAAAATACAAAATTTGTAATATAAAATGGCAGAAATACTAACAATTGTGATAGATAAATAATCAGACTATGTACCTGTAATGCAAAGGAAAACTCCACCAAGAGAGATCCAACCTTGCTTTCCATTCCTGTTGAAGTAGTCCACTATGTACTTGGGGTTGAATGCACGTAGCACGCCTATGTCATACTTGAACAGGTTGAACAGCCCGATTCCACCAATGAATGAGAACCACACGAACACTATCGGGGCGAATGAGAATCCTACTTTGTCAGTGCCAAACCTTTGGATGCTGAATAATGCAACCAGGATGGCTATGGAGATCCCAACCACGGCATCTGCATGAAACCTGGTCAATTAGTGTACAGGAAAGCTCTGCATAAGATATAACAGGATCAGTTAATCTAGTAGAGAATGAAGAGAATCAATGGTTGTTACAGTACCTTGGCCAAGCGATTTAATTCCCCCGACCGCAGAAAGAACTGTAAAAGGAGATCGAGATATAATTAAGTTTGATGGAGGAATGGAAGAGAGAACTTGTCTCGAGTAAAATTTCTTTGCAGGACCTGACATGGATGGGGTGAGGACCCCATCACCGATGACCATCGAGGTGCCCATTATGGTGACAAGGAAGAGGACCATCTTGGCAGTTTTGCTGCTCTCAAGCTTTTCTTTGATCTTCTGGGACCGCCTCAGCTGCATCGATGGTGTGTCAAGCTTGTAGGTCGATATTTCCCGGTCCTCTGGTTGCTCATTCGGGAGTAGGCTGATCTTCACATGCCGACATATGAGGGAGTATAACGCAAATGTTCCTCCTGCATGGTTGTTTTGAATTTGTCAACCATACTGATGTAGATATGTATACAGATATAAGATTATCCGACTGGACCCTCTTATACGGTCGGGGACAACCTCTCTTGAGTCTTGACCTACGAGCCTTGGTCGACCTCTCAAGATGCCCTCCGGACAACCAAGTCAGTTCACAAACCCACGTCACATCAAACAGATTGCTCATTTCCGATCCCAGTTATGTCATCCAACAATATACCCACTCTTTGAGACAATCCTCTAGCACATCCAGACCCCGAGGATGAGCATCGCACCCTTCTCAACTCAATCTTTCTATACCCTATCCCCATTTAGCCTTAAATTTAAGCATTGCAGAGTCAATCCAGGATCCAGATCCTGGCTTAACGTCTTTGCAGGTAGTACCCAAAGACCACAAACCGCATCCAAGACCCCCAGTAAGACCCAAAACCCAGTGTACCATCCGAAAGACCCAACAAGTCCTAACAGATTACCAAATATCACTACGGCGAATTCTTTTTCATTGACTTGATCTTTTCTTTCAAATACTGTGATTAAATGTTCTTGAAGGGATCGCAAGCATCTCATCTCGTTGTTCTGTTGAGAATCGGAACTTACCATCCCCGTGGTCATTGGCGAGGAGGACAATGAAGACATATTTGAGGAGGGGGATGAGGGCGATGGTGTATATTATGAGGGACAGGACACCAAGGATGTCCTCTTTGTTGTTGATATGGTCCCCAAAGGTGCTCGAGAAGACATACAGCGGCGACGTCCCGATATCCCCGTAAACGACTCCTATGCTCTGCAACGCCAAGCTCAGCGTCCTCCCCCAGTTCACCTGTACACACATGTAAAAAGATCACTACTTCACCGACTGATCTTAGCCCGATCACCGACCCCGACTCAAGTTCGTTCCTATCTACAAAGGCTTATTAACTCCGTGTCTTCATGCGCACTTGATTTATAAGTTCTATTTCACCTGAGAGTGGTTGTGGTTGCCAGTCATGGAAACCCGGCCAGCCTCCAGGTTGAGGGAGTCCACACGACGGAGCCTTGCCCACGACACCTTTCGATCTTTCATAGTGGTCGGGTTCTTCTCCGTGGCCTCCTTAATCTCTTCTTCCTGCATCTCGACTTCACTGCCACCGTCCGCCACCTTGCTCTCCGCCATGGCTTACAGTATAACTCGCAGCACTTGTACAGGCTTTTGCTGCTCTTGCAATGTCTTCCATGGCCTCCTCGTTTTATACACCTCGTGAAGTCAGAAGTTTGATTAACTAGCAATTACTCAATAAACAATTACTCCTTGTGCAAGGGGCTTGGTGTGGTACACTGTTCTCGATCTTTGACCAAGAAATTCCGTATTCAATTCTCGTGAGTTTTTCTAAAGTTATTTTCCAATTATAAAAAAAGTTCATAGAGCTATAAAACAATTAAAGAAATGAGAATAAAGAGACACGTGAAATATTATAAACAATTTCAAAATAAAGTTACCAAATTAATGGAAGGAATATAGATGTCGCGCTCGTGCAAGAGCAAAGAGAAACCAAATGACACTTGACGTTTAATAAGATAACCTTAAAATACTACAGATGGGACCAGTAATGTTGATGGCTAATTGGCTTATGGGTCATTTTAATAATACAAACTCCTAAAAAATTCAAAAGCCTCACGTAGTTCCAAGTTCATTTAAATATATATTTGGCACATACAAGTCTTAGCATACTTTTTTTTTTCACAGTATTAGATACGTATAAGTTAAGTAAGTCATAATTGATTTAGTTTCGAATTTAATTAATATATCAATTATAAATTTTTTTTATTTATAAAATTTAAAATTTGCACCGAGAAAAATGTATTATAGGCTATCCTAAATTTGATACCAAAGGATGAACCAATTTTTTTCCGTAGGCGCAACCAACTCCGATCGGATCTTTTTAACCCTAGAAGCGTGTTGATTTCGTGTCCAGAACCCCTGATTTTTCAATAATAATTCTTGGAATTTAATTGGTTAAGTCAAGGCCCGCCGGTCATCCTAATTTATGTCATATTCCTTGGAGTTGGTATAATTAATTTGTTCGAGAGTTTTCATCCAAATAGCTATAAAATATTAACAATATGACATAATCATATATAGGATATCACTAGAATTTTTTTTTTTTTTGCAGTTGCAGAAAAGGATTTATTGTCCAAAAATGGTAAGAAGAAATTGGAAATAAAATGGTAGCATCTAAATAACCAATAAAAAAGGAACATATGACAAGATAAAATTTATACCGGGAGAACTTCGCTTTCTTAATGAGCCGATCAAGTTTGAATTTAAATTAGAAAGTGTTTATTGAATTTTTAAATATTAGATAATATAAAAAAAATACCACCGTAAAGTGAAACCATATTTAAAAAGGGCAACCCTTGATTTACCTCTCTTGTGGTTTAATGTCCACATCTTTATTCTATTATTGATCTGATTTTGTGGTTTTTTTTAATTATATGTTCGTACTTTTCTAAGTAAACACTCCTAAATTGCGTATGTTTGGTCACTTATTTTGTAGTCCCAATCACAAATAATTTATATCTTGCTATTTTGGTTTATTGTTTAATTTTTCCTCATTCAGAGATTTCCAACTCTCTTGTCTTTTACTGTTATGTCATCATACAATTTTCCTTAAAAAATTAATTCATTCCCTTTATTGCTTTAGATTTGGCACGATAGATATAATATAGGTGTTATTAGATATTTGTAAGACTCTGTCTTGAATTTTTATAATGTAATTCGATGTAAAATTCGATTTTTTTGTGACCCAAAACATAAATATCTTCACAATTCCGTGACAGAAATGGAGGGATTGGAGCTCAGCACTGATTTGTCTTAGGGGTTTGGGGCCGATGTCCTCACAATATGGATTATGTATTTTTTTTCGAGTTAAGAACAGAGGGCTTTTCAATGTATTCGGAGTTAGGGTTTCGGGTGTTTCTATTTAACTCCGTAATTCTTGACGCTCTCGTGAAGATCGCCGTTCTTATTCCTTTGCTTGTGGATGTACGGATCAAGATAAATTTCCTGCCCGTGAGTCACGGTTCAGGATGTGATTTACATGTCTACAAGTTCCCAACTAGTTTGGATCCCGTGCTTTCTAGCCGACACGGACGCTGCGGAAACGACAGCCCGGAGAGATTCTTACACTCCGCGTAAACGGTCCACACGGTGAGCTTATAGTCGTAAAAGGATCTCTCGAGAACCGGCCACCCCCGTGACCTTGACTATATGCGGTCTTCGTGCACCTCACTCACCTTGAACTTGAACTTCCATGAACGAGTCACAGGAAACCCGCGAGAGGCGAGAAATCGTGGTACTTGCTGCTCCAGCTCTGGGGTCACCGACGGCTGATGAGGTAATAGAATTAGAGTCAATGACCCCACCATTAAAAAACTCTACGGCTTGCCTTCATATTGTTTAAGCCAATAATTCACACAATCAAACAAGAGGGGAGGATCTTGTCAGACTTGATTCTAACTATATTTAAATTGGAATCATTAAGTTGATTAAATTGATTAACACGTACCCTTTTTGCCATACTTTAATCCATTATTTCGCGTGCGCGGCAGGAAAATTACTTCCACAACATTCCAATGTAATTTTGTAATCGAGGGAGAAAAAACAGGCCCTCTTATGTACGATTTGACATCCAGAAGATTAACGAACTATGAACAAGTCAAGTTTAGTTTCGTTGCTTTACGAACGGGTAAAATTCCTACAATCATGAATTTTCTCTGTCTATTAAACTAGTGTGTTCGAGATTTCATTTCAGGGAAAAGATGCACCGAACTATCGCAACTAACCCTTCTCCGTTTACGGCCGATACTTCAATTACTTTCTACTGAGCAATGGATAATAAATCACCCCGTTATCTAACAATTTAATCTTATAGAGTAAACGATTATAACGACTTCCAATTCTATTAAGGTATCAGAGTGCGAGTCCGTGTATACACTAGCCCATATTTAAATAATTCCACGCGATATTCCAAAGAATTATTGGAAGATAGCTATTTTGGAGTTTATTGCCAAAGGAAGGCACACATTATATAAGAGTTGAACTACACTTGTCTTTGTTAAATATGTGCAATTTGACATGTATTAAGTCAGGTTTAGTCCGTTCACATAATAAATAGACGTCTCGATGCGAATCTAATTACTCTGTGCAGCGTGCAACGAGTGGCTAAGAAGCAGTGCCCGTGTAAACTCGGCTGACGAAAGGCTGCGCTTCTGCGAGTCAATTTTTTCACGCGTGGATGACGAACGGAATTTATTGTATTATCTCTTCTTTTTTAGGGTTGTAAGGTGCACGGAAGTTTGCTCATCACTCTTAGTGACGATATGAAATGATTTGAATTTTGGATCATTATTGAAGTGATTAACAGTACTATAATCTGGTTGATGAAATGTGCATTAGAAAATGAATAAAATTAGTAAACGGATTCATGGGATTGGACAGGAGAGTTGAAACCCTAATTCATGGGACGTGGTGTGGTGGCTGGTCGATCATCGCGCAAACTTAATCACGTTTGACTTTTTTCTGAAAATGTTTATAAATATATAAAATAATTTCTAGGATATTAAATAAAAATAAAAAAATTGCATAATAAAAAAGTCAAGTTTAAACTCTTCCTCGATTGGATTTCGTGAGGGTTATAATCTCTTATTTTCGTTCCACTTTGAATCTCCTATTTTGTCTTATTTTCCTATCTGTTGGCCGTCTTTTCCACGTATATCAGATATTGCATTTTTTTAGTTTCCCGTTAATTTCACGTCCTCTCTCGGGATATCTCGGTCCCAACACAAACTATTTGTCATAATTCAAACTGAGATTAGCAGCACGATAAATGAGATTTGAACCGGGCAAACGGTCGAATTTGCCATCGGTGCGACCTAGAAGATAACAAATAGTTTTGCCCGATGAACCCTGCAACGACGGTACGGGCTTTATGTGCACGTGTGTAGTAGTATCATTGGATCCAACGTCGACAGCGATTTACAAAGTGGGGCAAATCACATGGCAACATTAGTAATTAATTACGAAGAGCGTCTAGATGGAGCTAACACTTTCAAATCCGACTTGTCTCTGTTTGGCAGCTGTTTGGCTGAATCTAACAGGGGCCGATGCTGTTTGTTTCGGACCGAAACGACGAAATGGAGATTTTGCTGACTCATCAAACGGCCACGAAAGCTACCCGTATGAGTTGATTAATATATACAGTTTGATTTTGATATTCTTTTTTTAAATACGCTCTTGATTTCGAATTTCACAGATAAAAGAACAGTTCACAATTTGAAAGTTTTACACATTAGTGGGCCAACCTGACTAGAATATGCATTGATCAAAGACCATAAACTTCTGAAATATCAGGTAGTTTAATTAATATGGATAGAGAAAAACAACGTGGAAGGATAATTTGGGGTGCATCCTCTGTTGTTGCCTAGTTCATGGATTTTGCAGGGCATTCAAGTGAAAAGAGCCGGATCCGGCCTAGGCTGAAGTCATCCTCCAAACAAGACAAGGGAACTACCAGGAATATGCTCTTCGAATGTTCCTAGTCTGGCTCCTACTGATTCGGTGCTTGGATTTTAAATTGAAGTCTCGGAACGGGTCAAGGTGGGGGACACTACACGGAACGTGCTCTCTCGGATCCTCCTTGGTGACAGTGTGGTGCCAGACAGATCAGACCGTCGCACCTTATTGATGAGCTGTATGAAAATGTTTTTACATACTGGGTGTCGCTCCTTGGTGCTACGCTAGGAGAAGGAAGCTCGACCGATCACTCGACAATAGTAAATCCAAGTCTGATCATTTTGATCCTTCAAATACAGAAATCGTAGCCATAGATAGCCCTTCTATTTGGTAGGGCTACAATCAGAAATCCAAACTAATGGTTTGACTTTGACCGGCTCAATGGGCCTCCTTTAGGCCCAAATACGAATGGGCTTGGATAATGGGCCGATGAAGGATTCATCTGGCCCAAGTGAAGGAGCTAAGTGCTGACGTGGCAAAATCACTAATGCAGAAACTGGTTTGCGCATCACGCGCTTACTTCCCGAATCGTTGTCGTCGTCGTCGCCGCCATCTTCATCAGCGGCCGTTTTCTCTTCCTGCGAGGAGCCCGGCGAAGTTGGTTATCCACTTCCATGGCCCCTGTTCCGATGAAGCAATCGACCGACGATGCAATTCCGCCCACCGTGGCCCCCGATGCTCCCGTGAGACCTGTCTTCCTGACCAAGGCCCAGCGCCAGGAGCTCGCCCTAAAACGCCGCGAGGAGGAAGTCGCCGCCCAGAGGCGACGTCAGGAGCAGCTCCTCTCCCAGAACCGCCCGTCGGAGCCGATATCCAGTAACGGCAAGCCCTCCGATTCCGACCGCCGGGACCGAGACCGAGACCGAGACCGAGACCGAGATCGCGATCGCGAACGCGAGAGAGATCGGGAACGAGACCGGCGAGAGCGGGACCGCGAGTCTGATAGGAGGAATAGGGAGCGGGACCGGGAGCGCGAGGAAGCTCGGGAGCGTGCTAGGTTGGAGAAGCTAGCTGAGAGAGAGAAGGAGAAGGAGCTAGAAGCGATTAAAGAGCAGTATTTGGGGTCGAAGAAACCTAAGAAGAGGGTTATAAAACCTAGCGAGAAGTTCAGGTTCTCGTTCGATTGGGAGAACACGGAGGACACGTCGAGGGACATGAACGCGCTGTACCAAAACCCTCATGAAGCGCAGCTCCTTTTCGGGCGAGGGTTTCGTGCTGGGATGGATCGGAGGGAGCAGAAGAAGCTGGCCGCGAAGAACGAGAAGGAGCTGAGGGAGGAGATTCGTAGGAAGGAAGGAGTTGAGGAGAAGCCTGAAGAGGCGCTGGCGCAGAAGCAGAAGGAAGAAGCTGCTGATTTGTACGACACCTTCGATATGAGAGTAGACAGGCACTGGTCACAGAAGAAGCTCGAGGAGATGACGGAGAGGGATTGGAGGATCTTCAGGGAGGATTTCAATATATCTTACAAGGGCTCAAAGATACCAAGGCCAATGAGGAACTGGGCGGAGAGCAAACTTAGCCCTGAACTGCTGAAGGCTGTGGAGAGGGCTAATTACAAGACTCCATCTCCTATTCAAATGGCTGCTATACCTCTTGGGCTGCAGCAGAGAGATGTGATCGGGATTGCTGAGACCGGTTCAGGTAAGACTGCTGCCTTCGTGCTTCCTATGCTGACTTACATTTCAAGGTTGCCTCCATTGACTGAGGAGAATGAGGCTGAAGGGCCTTACGCTGTTGTACTGGCGCCAACCCGTGAGCTTGCTCAGCAGATTGAGGAGGAGACTATGAAGTTTGCACATTATATGGGTATCAAGGTGGTTTCTATTGTCGGTGGGCAGTCGATTGAGGAGCAGGGTTTTAGGATTAGGAATGGCTGTGAAATTGTGATCGCGACTCCTGGGCGTCTGATTGATTGCCTGGAGAGGCGGTATGCTGTCCTAAATCAGTGCAACTATGTGGTTCTTGATGAGGCCGATAGGATGATTGATATGGGTTTTGAGCCACAGGTCATGGGAGTGTTGGATGCTATGCCTTCTAGCAATTTGAAGCCTGAGAATGAAGATGAGGAGCTTGATGAGAAGAAGATCTATCGTACAACTTATATGTTTAGCGCTACGATGCCCCCTGGCGTGGAGCGGCTCGCAAGGAAGTATTTGAGGAACCCTGTAGTTGTCAACATTGGCACTGCAGGAAAAGCAACTGACTTGATATCCCAGCAAGTGATAATGATGAAGGAATCAGAGAAGCTCTTTAAGTTGCAGAAGTTGCTGGATGATCTTGGTGATAAGACTGCGATTGTGTTTGTTAACACGAAGAAGAATGCTGATACTGTCGCAAAGAACTTGGACAAAGCGGGCTATAAAGTTACCACTTTGCACGGTGGCAAGTCGCAGGAGCAGAGAGAGATAAGTCTTGAAGGCTTCAGGTCTAAGAGGTATACAGTTCTTGTGGCAACTGATGTTGCAGGCCGTGGTATTGACATTCCCGATGTGGCCCACGTCATTAATTATGATATGCCAGGAAATATAGACATGTATACCCACCGTATCGGGCGAACGGGTCGTGCTGGAAAGACTGGTGTGGCCACGACATTCCTGACTCTTGGCGACACTGATGTCTTCTATGATCTCAAGCAGATGCTTATTCAGAGTAACAGCCCGGTGCCTCCTGAACTTGCGAGGCACGAGGCTTCCAAGTTTAAGCCTGGAACAATCCCCGACAGACCCCCTCGACGGAATGATACTGTTTTCGCTCACTAGCATCGATGAGGTTTGTTTTGTTGGATTTTCCTGTTTGACAGTTGAATTGTTGCAATTCCTGGTACTTTTGGCATTTAAGATATTAGACATTTATGTCATTATCTGAACTGGGAAATCAATTCCCTCTTCCAAGGGAATATAAATTAAGTAAAGTAGTCTTTGTAATAATAAATTACTCACCTTGATTTGATGCAATATCTATTATATCTCTGCATGTAGAATTGGGAGTTTAGGTTGAGTTAACTGGTTTGGATAAAGGCTTCCAGCCTCTCTTATTGGAATATGAAAATCAAGCTGCAACTTTTTTGCCTTGAATGTATTTCCCTTCGCCTTGGTGTTAACTGCAACCTTTTCCCTTCAAGATATTTCCCTTCGCCTTGGTGTTGAGGCTCTTGTAATGGATTTCCCATGTCTAGTTCCATGTCTCTCCCCCCCAACTCTTGAGGTACACTGCTGATGCATGAATTGATATGTACTGTGCCACAGCCACTGCCCCTTTTCTATTGCTTGCACAAGAAGTCGAAGATGATTTCTGCCGTGATCCTCGTTTGCATGGATTAATTTCTAGTATGGTAATCTCAAAGTCTTCCCCACGGTGTCTGGTTGAGGAAGAATTTCAAATGGGTGAAGCTTGTATTCTGCACTCTTCTTCCGAAGGTATCCCTTAGTGTTGATCGTTATTGCGATATCATGATGCATCTGCATCAGCTACTGAATAGTTTGAGGGCTATATTCCATGGTTCATGCAGAGGCATCCTCGATCAACTTCTCGACGTGCCAATTAGACTACAAGGAACTTACATAAGTCATCTTCTGTAAATCTGTGGATGGGTATAGACCCCGTTTGAATGGTAACAGAAGCTTGAAGGTGCGTCTTAGCAAGGGATTTAACATCAAGGTGCGAGATGGTTCGAACGTAATATTTCGGGATACCCAAGGATATGTATTTTGGCCCAACGGGCTCGTTACAGTGGGCGGCCCATGGTTCAAGAAACGAGGCCCAACAATTTTGAATCTATGAAGGCCAGAGGCCCATTGATATCCATTGCGTTTTGGCCCAGTGGGCTCTTTAAAGTAGACGGCCCATGGTCCAAGAAACGAGGCCCAACAATTTTGAATCTAAGGCCAGAGGCCCATTAATATCCATTGCGTTTTGGCCCAATGGGCTCGTTACAGTATGTGGCCCGTGGTTCAGGAAACGAGGCCCGACAATTTCTAATGGATGAAGTCCAGTTTGACCCAATGGGCTCGTTACCGCATTGCGGCCCATGGTTCAAGAAAAGAGGCCCAACAATTTTGAATCGATGAAGTGCATAGGCCCACTGATATCCATTCCATTTTGGCCCAGTGGGCTCGTTACCACACACTGCCAGTGGTTCAGAAAACTAGACCCAACAATTCGATTCGTAAAGTCCAGAGGCCCACTGATATCCATTCCCATTTGGCCCAATGAGCTCGTTCATGTACTCGGCCCATAGTTCAGGAAACGAGGCCCAACAAATTTAAATCGGTGAAGTATAGAGGCCCACTGATATCCATTCCCCAATTGTAGAAAACAGCACTTAACTTACTCGTTTCTTTCCTGACTAATTCCTCCCCTAAGCCTTAGCCTGTAGACAATTCACGAGTCACTTCGAGGACGGGCCTAACAAATTTCCGATTTCTATGTTTGCGTAAAGTGTGGATCGTGCAGATTACAGACTGTTCAGTAGCATACATAATCTGTTTTTCTTGCCGATATCAATCACCGAGATTCGAATTCAAGATCGCGGGTTGAGCATGACAAATATTACCATTGTTTAAGCACATTCCATGTTCACGAGAGACAGAGAGAGACAGAAGTAGATTGAACATATTGAATTCAACGCATTCTCAGAGCAGCACGAATTTCTCTATATATCTTCACCAAGGGCGGATAGTAAGAGACTTTACACGTAAACGTGATCTCTTTGTTTTCCAGTAATTCGACAGCAAATCATGAACAGCTCCGCAGAATCAACGAAATGTAACCTCATGCGATCATTTTCAAGAGTTCTTCTGATTATTTTCCGCACTGACTAAACAATTCAACGATCTTTCCGTTATATATAAGAGCAGAAATTATATATATGTATGTATGTCTCTTGGATCTTGTGATGAGTCTTTTACCCTTCAAGTTTCTCCATGTTTAAGATATCGAAGCTCACGAAAACGATGATCGTCAACTGTATATAATAGTGATAGTACATGCTCGGAAGTCTACACGCACTTGGGCGCTTTCTGTTTTCTCACTTGCTCTAGAACTAACTCGGGAATATCTCAAGGTCAACTGATAGAATTAAAATTTTTTTATGAGATAATGGAAGTAATGAAAATTAAAAACAAAGGGGTTTAATTTTTTTGTTCATTATTTGTTAAATAAATTGGTTTATCATTGACCAATTAGAGAGGCTTCTGCTGTCGATCAATGTGGGATTAGTGCTGCGATCCCCGACAAGCATGATTTAAGAGAAAAAAGACTTTGAAATTACGTTCTTTTCTAGGGCACGTATAAGGACAAAAATGAAGTGTTAGGGTTTAGAGAGACGAACTAATTAGTCAGTTAATAATCAAAACGTGATGGAAAAGATGTCTGGGCTTGTTCATAGGAAGATGGTCGATTGATGTTGATTCAAGGTCCAAAGGTTTCTGGAGTGCTCTTTTGAGGAGACAAATAACCTCTTAGGTGTCTAGGGTTTTAGGGTAGGGCAACCTAAATTCTCCAATTTGGTCACTAACTTACCTAATTTCCCTTTCCTTGCTGTGGCGCCAATGGCTTGAGTGGTTCTCAATGATCCATCAAAGTTCCAGCCTATGTTACATTGAATGTGTAGGAGCTTTGGTGGGAGGGGTTGAACTGAACGATTCTGTACATGAAATTGCAGAATTTTGGTTGAACATCTACGAATTCATAGCCTAGCAGGGAGGGAATCGGTATCCTTTGCAAAAGGAAGTAAATCACCCAAACCGTATCAACTATTTCACGTTCCGGATGTGTAAGCATAGGGCTATGGAACGACCGGTAGAAAGGGATCGTTGCACACACTTCCATTACCGGGAATTAGTAAGCTCATCACCACATATCGTCCCGACGAAACGAGCAAGGGAGGGATGATACGAAGAGCTTGGAGAGACGAATAACAAACAGTTCCATCAAGTTGATTGCCCGCGTTGGGCAAGAATTTCGAGCATTTTCTCATCCCGAGACCCTTTTGGAAAAGAAAAGGGTCATGGGAAGACTCAAACGTACATTTATGGCATGCGTGCAAATTAAAGAAGACTAGTAGTACATACGAAATTAGGACTTCAAGTTTGTGTTCATATCCCAAAGTTGTCGGGCAGATGACTTTAACTCGGAAACTGATTAAATTATGGTATTGTTAATATGATCAGATTAACCAGACTGTCTAAAAATTTAGAAACAGAAGAGAAAATATATATATGTGTATGTAATGAATGGTTTTGCATCTCTTTCTTTTAAATAAGATATCAAATTCAATTTCTATAATTAAAGAGAATTCATTATCGATGGACCTTTACCCTTTAAAAGATCGATATCATTTTAGATTAGATTACCTAAGAGTTGAGCCCAATCGGGAAAAAAAAAGGGGAACAACTTCACACAAAGCTATTTCTTTCCCTTGGTTTGCTCCTTTTCCGCTGCCTTTATTAAGGGCTCCTGTTCCCTCCACCACGAGCCCACCCAATGCCACAGTTACGGGAGACTTCTGTGTGAGTTCAACTCGTCATGTCATCGGTGAGTTTTATCTATAAACTCGGCTCACCTATGAATTTTATAATAGTTCTTGTCTTCTTCTTCTTTTTTTTTTTAATCTTCTCTTCTCAAAATGGAGGAGTAATAGACTCAAAGATCAGATCCAAAACCAAATCTAGCAAATCCCGATATACATGCGTACATACATGTATGTATATGTATTAAACATATCGTGGAAGTTCTCTATATTTCTTTTTAAAGTAAGAACGCTCCTTTAATGCCAAGTGATGAATTGAATAACAAGAAAGAATTTCGTGCAAAATTTAATGTTTGTACATACAGCATTATTCTTCATGCAGAGTCAGTCAGCACACAATACGTATTAATTCCTTTGAACTTATTTCGATCCTATCCATTCAAAACTTTGATTCTTTTATCCTATATGAAAAAATGAACTGACTCGAACTTAAATTATTCATATCGCATTGGAATTTTGGGTGTCGAGGTATGAAAATATTAACGGCCAATATTAGACCATCTGAGCAAAGGTTGGAAGCCACTGTCCACGGGCACCACAGCTAGCATTTGTATACTAGCCTCATGAGCAGGCAATTAAACAGTGGTTTCTTTAATCTCCTTGGTTGATCCAAATAAAAATAAATAAAACAAAAGCTGAAGATATTATTTCTAATTTTTCCGTAAAATCGATCACTACAGAGCTCCCTCAGCTTTTCACTCCGGTTGATCCCTAGCTAAACATTGATTTATTTAATTTCATGTAAAATTTATCATAAAAAAGAACAACTTCCCTTTTATTCCTGCATTTCATAGCAATATGATCGGTTCCGGTTCACTCCAACATTGTAGATCTCGGAATACAGAAGGGAATGATCTTTCCTACTTTTTATTTGCACTGTCCCAAGGTTATGGAAAACAAGTGTATGAAATTCCTGATGGGGGATCGGGCTTGGATTTGGGTTCCTCACTGCTCTGTCTGTCTCCCAATCATAGTTTTTGATGAAATTCAATTTTGTAGGACCTCTCGATTTACTATTTAACATTATCAGAGCCACTCTCTCATGATAACCTTGTAAATATTATCCAGAAATGGGGGAAAAATTATGTCTTCAGACACTGTGATGAAGAAAACAAATAAATTATTATAGTAATAATAAATGTTTGTAATTTCAGTATGGAGTGGATCATCCTCCTCTATATATAGACAGAATAATATTTGGTCGTCTAGCCCTTGGCAGAATAGTTTATGACTACTGTTTGATGGAGCTATTTGTGTATGTTAGAAGGGTTTATTTTTCTTTTCTTTTTCAATTATAGAAGAAGAACGTGGGCTTATGGTTGAGCAGGAGAAAGAAGGAATTGTTGGGATGTGGGACGTTTGATCATTGAAAAATTGAATCTCAAACCTCTCAATACTGGGTTGAGGACGATATACTATTATACCAAATTCTTTTTCTCACTGGAAGGATAATTTATTTTTACATAAACTTTTTTATTAATTAATATTTACTACCTTTTTCATTTGGTGAATTTTTTTTGGTTATATAAAGGAGTAAATGAGTTTTGAAAGGATAAGAAAAAATGGAATAAAGGAATATGGAGAGTCTCGCTGATGAAATCGAAATTTAGACCTCTTAATTTCATATCGAGATAATGTTGTTATATCCGGTCCATCTTTCTCTATTGAAGCACAGTCCTGCTGGAATGAGGAAGTCTTGTATGTAACGAGTATACCATATGGTAGTGTGGACGTGATATCACAGGCAAATCAAATCAAATCATTTTAAGGTTATTTTTTTCTTTTTAAATTTTATTAAAAAATCTTAAAAATAATTGAATTCTATTAGCTCGTCATATTATATTAGCACTGTCACGTATTGTCTCTACCGGAACAGTCTCACTATAAGCTTGTTTGATTATTATATAATTATTGGAGTGTAGCAGGGAATTATGGGAGGAGCCCTTCTTCTTCCTCTTTGGTTTAGTATTAGTGAGAGTGACTTGAGAGCTTAAACAAATTAGTCTTCCATAAAATGGAAAGGTGATTGAATAATTTTGGCTAACATTGCCACAAACTGAGCTCCCTGCCGATCTCTCATGATATCAGCGTGTGCATGCCAAAGGGTTCTTTTTTGGCCTCAAATAATCGAGCAGAGAGCCTTGGCCATGGAATCCGAAAGAAATTAGCCACGTCGAGAAAAGAAGTTCAGGCATAGTAGAATTATCCTCGACCGGGAGTAAATGGTTTTTGGCTCTGGTTCTCTTCGGTTATTTTTCCGTTCCTTTTGTCTTTTTAGATTTTATGGGTCTCCCTTTATATCCGAAAAAGAAACCCTGTCTCGAGCCAAATACGCAAAATCTGATCGCAGGGTAGTGCTTGTCTATGCGGAGTCATCTCATTATCAATCAGAAACCCTAAAGGGGAACTGTGAAGTGCGAATCAAGCAAAGCATCTGGTCTGCTACCCGAAACCCTAAATAATGTGGAGGAAACTTTTTGTGGATGAGATGGTTGGTTATACTTGGATTTTGTCTGAAGAGAGCTACAAATTAAAGGAGTTTGGCCTTCAATTTAGCTGTATATATGATTGCAATTAATATAGGAAGCTTGTCCCCCATCTAACTAAATCAATATTTATTTCAGAAGCTTTAGGCCTACAATTAGGATCGGCCGAAAGAGAGAGAAGGGACACGTAAATTGAAATTATAAACACGAG
>CM075307.1:2133063-2160665 GCA_037672795.1 Lagerstroemia speciosa | reverse complement strand
GATGACTCCGCATAGACAAGCACTACCCTGCGAATCAAGTTTGCGTATTTGGCTCGAGACAGGTTTTCTTTTTTTCGGATATAAAGGGAGACCCATAAAATCTAAAAAGACAAAAGGAACGGAAAAATAACCGAAGAGAACCAGAGCCAAAAACCATTTACTCCCGGTCGAGGATAATTCTACTATGCCTGAACTTCTTTTCTCGACGTGGCTAATTTCTTTCGGATTCCATGGCCAAGGCTCTCCTGCTCGATTTTTGAGGCCAAAAAAGAACCCTTTGGCATGCACACGCTGATATCATGAGAGATCGGCAGGGAGCTCAGTTTGTGGCAATGTTAGCCAAAATTATTCAATCACCTTTCCATTTTATGGAAGACTAATTTTTTAAGCTCTCAAGTCACTCTCACTAATACTAAACCAAAGAGGAAGAAGAAGGGCTCCTCCCATAATTCCCTGCTACACTCCAATAATTATATAATAATCAAACAAGCTTATAGTGAGACTGTTCCGGTAGAGACAATACGTGACAGTGCTAATATAATATGACGAGCTAATAGAATTCAATTATTTTTAAGATTTTTTAATAAAATTTAAAAAGAAAAAAATAACCTTAAAATGACTGATTTGATTTGCCTGTGATATCACGTCCACACTACCATATGGTATACTCGTTACATACAAGACTTCCTCATTCCAGCAGGACTGTGCTTCAATAGAGAAAGATGGACCGGATATAACAACATTATCTCGATATGAAATTAAGAGGTCTAAATTTCGATTTCATCAGCGAGACTCTCCATATTCCTTTATTCCATTTTTTCTTATCCTTTCAAAACTCATTTACTCCTTTATATAACCAAAAAAAAATTCACCAAATGAAAAAGGTAGTAAATATTAATTAATAAAAAAGTTTATGTAAAAATAAATTATCCTTCCAGTGAGAAAAATTTGGTATAATAGTATATCGTCCTCAACCCAGTATTGAGAGGTTTGAGATTCAATTTTCAATGATCAAACGTCCCACATCCCAACAATTCCTTCTTTCTCCTGCTCAACCATAAGCCCACGTTCTTCTTCTATAATTGAAAAAGAAAAGAAAAATAAAACCCTTCTAACATACACAAATAGCTCCATCAAACAGTAGTCATAAACTATTCTGCCAAGGGCTAGACGACCAAATATTATTCTGTCTATATATAGAGGAGGATGATCCACTCCATACTGAAATTACAAACATTTATTATTACTATAATAATTTATTTGTTTTCTTCATCACAGTGTCTGAAGACATAATTTTTCCCCCATTTCTGGATAATATTTACAAGGTTATCATGAGAGAGTGGCTCTGATAATGTTAAATAGTAAATCGAGAGGTCCTACAAAATTGAATTTCATCAAAAACTATGATTGGGAGACAGACAGAGCAGTGAGGAACCCAAATCCAAGCCCGATCCCCCATCAGGAATTTCATACACTTGTTTTCCATAACCTTGGGACAGTGCAAATAAAAAGTAGGAAAGATCATTCCCTTCTGTATTCCGAGATCTACAATGTTGGAGTGAACCGGAACCGATCATATTGCTATGAAATGCAGGAATAAGAAGGGAAGTTGTTCTTTTTTATGATAAATTTTACATGAAATTAAATAAATCAATGTTTAGCTAGGGATCAACCGGAGTTAAAAGCTGAGGGAGCTCTGTAGCGATCGATTTTACGGAAAAATTAGAAATAATATCTTCAGCCTTTTGTTTTATTTATTTTTATTTGGATCAACCAAGGAGATTGAAGAAACCACTGTTTAATTGCCTGCTCATGAGGCTAATATACAAATGCTAGCTGTTGTGTCCGTGGACAGTGGCTTCTAACCTTTGTTCAGATGGTCTAATATTCGCCGTTAATTTTTTCATACCTCGACACCCAAAATTCCAATGCGATATGAATAATTTAAGTTCAAGTTAATTCGATTCTTCGTATGGGATAAAAGAATCTAAGTTGTGAATGGATAGGATCGAAATAAGTTCAAAGGAATTAATACGTATTGTGTGCTGACTGACTCTGCATGGAGAATAATGCTGTATGTACAAACATTAAATTTTGCACGAAATTCTTTCTTGTTATTCAATTCATCACTTGGCATTAAAGGAGGGTTCTTACTTTAAAAAGAAATGTAGAGAACTTCCACGATATGTTTAATAGATATACATATATGTATGTACGCATTTATATCGGGATTTGCTAGATTTGGTTTTGGATCTAATCTTTGAGTCTACTCCTCCTCCATTTTGAGAAGAGAAGATTAAACAAAAGAAAAGGAAGAAGACAAAAACTGTTGTGAAATTTATAGGTGAGTCGAGTTTATGGATAAAACTCACTGATGACGTGACGAGTTAAACTCATATAGGAATCTCCCATAACTGTGGCATTGGGTGGGCTCGTGGTGGAGGGAACAGGAGCCCTCAATAAAGGCAGGGGAAAAGGAGCAAACCAAGGGAAAGAAGTAGCTTTGTGTGAAGTTGTTCCCTGTTTTTTTTTTCAATTGCGCTCAACTCTTAGTTAATCTAAGCTAGAATCATATGGATCTATTGAAAGGTAGAAGTCCATCAATAATGAATTCTCTTTGATTATAAAAATCGAATTTGGTATCTTACTTAAAAAAAGAAACGTAAAATCATTCATTACACACACATATATTTTTTCTGTTTCTAAATTTTTAGACAGTCTGATCAACCTGATGATATTAGCAATACAATTATTTAATCAGTTTCCGAGTTAAAGTCATCTGCCCGACAACTTTGGGATATGAACACAAACTTGAAGTCCTAATTTCGTACGTACTACTAGTCTTCTTTAATTTGCACGCATGCCATAAACGTACGTTTGAGTCTTCCTATGACCATTTTCTTTTCCAAAAGGGTCTCGGGATGAGAAAATGCTCGAAATTCTTGCCCAGCGCAGGCAATCAACTTGATGGAACTGTTTGTTATTCGTCTCTCCAAGCTCTTCATATCATCCTTCCCTTGCACGTATCATCGGGACCATATGTGGGGATGAGCTTGCTAATTCCCGGTAATGGAAGTGTGTGCAACGATCCCTTTCCACCGGTCATTCCATAGCCCTATGCTTACACATCCGGAACATGAAATAGTTGATACGGTTTGGGTGATTTACTTCCTTTTGCAAAGGATACCGATTCCCTCCCTGCCAGGCTATGAATTCGTAGATGTTCAACCAAAATTCTGCAATTTCATGTACAGAATCGTTCAGTTCAACCCCTCCCACCAAAGCTCCTACACATTCAATGTAACATAGGCTGGAACTTTGATGGATCATTGAGAACCACTCAAGCCATTGGCGCCACAGCAAGGAAAGGGAAATTAGGTAAGTTAGTGACCAAATTGGAGAATTTAGGTTGCCCTACCCTAAAACGCTAGACCCCTAAGAGGTTATTTGTCTCCCCAAAAGAGCACTCCAGAAACCCTTGGACCTTGAATCAACATCACTCGACCGTCTTCCTATGAACACGCCCAGACATCTTTTCCATCACGTTTTGATTATTAACTGACTAATTAATTCGTCTCTCTAAACCCTAACACTTCATTTTTGTCCTTATACGTGCCCTAGAAAAGAACGTAATTTCAATTTTTTTTTTCTCTTCAATCATGCTTGTCGGGGATCGCAGCAGTAATCCCACATTGAGCGACAGCAGAAGCCTCTCTAATTGGTCAATGATTAAGCAATTTATTTAACAAATAATGAACAAAAAAAATTAAACCCTTTTTTTAATTTTATTTTCATTACTTCCATTATCTCATAAAAAAATTTTAATTCTATCAGTTGACCTTGAGATATTCCCGAGTTAGTTCTAGAGCAAGCGAGAAAACAGAAAGCGCCCAAGTGCGTGTAGACTTCCGAGCATGTACTATCACTATTATATACAGTTGACGATCATCGTTTTCGTGAGCTTCGATATCTTAAACATGGAGAAACTTGAAGGGTAAAAGACTCATCACAAGATCCAAGAGACATACATACATATATATAATTTCTGCTCTTATATATAACGGAAAGATCGTTGAATTGTTTAGTCAGTGCGGAAAATAATCAGAAGAACTCTTGAAAATGATCGCATGAGGTTACATTTCGTTGATTCTGCAGAGCTGTTCATGATTTGCTGTCGAATTACTGGAAAACAAAGAGATCACGTTTACGTGTAAAGTCTCTTACTATCCGCCCTTGGTGAAGATATATAGAGAAATTCGTGCTGCTCTGAGAATGCGTTGAATTCAATATGTTCAATCTACTTCTCTCTCTCTCTCTGTCTCTCGTGAACATGGAATGTGCTTAAACAATGGTAATATTTGTCATGCTCAACCCGCGATCTTGAATTCGAATCTCGGTGATTGATATCGGCAAGAAAAACAGATTATGTATGCTACCGAACAGTCTGTAATCTGCACGATCCACACTCTACGCAAACATAGAAATCGGAAATTTGTTAGGCCCGTCCTTGAAGTGACTCGTGAATTGTCTACAGGCTAAGGCTTAGGGGAGGAATTAGTCAGGAAAGAAACGAGTAAGTTACGTGCTGTTTTCTACAATTGGGGAATAGATATCAGTGGGCCTCTATACTTCACCGATTTAAATTTGTTGGGCCTCGTTTCCTGAACTATGGGCCGAGTACATGAACGAGCTCATTGGGCCAAATGGGAATGGATATCAGTGGGCCTCTGGACTTTACGAATCGAATTGTTGGGTCTAGTTTTCTGAACCACTGGCAGCGTGTGGTAACGAGCCCACTGGGCCAAAATGGGAATGGATATCAGTGGGCCTATGCACTTCATCGATTGGAAATTGTTGGGCCTCTTTTCTGGAACCATGGGCCGCAATGAGGTAACTAGCCCATTGGGTCAAACTGGACTTCATCGATTAGAAATTGTCGGGCCTCGTTTCCTGAACCACAGGCCGCAAACTGTAACGAGCCCATTGGGCCAAAACGTAATGGATATTAATGGGCCTCTGGCCTTCATAGATTCAAAATTGTTGGGCCTCTTTTCTTGAACCATGGGCCGTCTACTTAAAGAGCCCATTGGGCCAAAATGCAATGGATATCAATGGGCCTCTGGCCTTCATAGATTCAAAATTGTTGGGCCTCGTTTCTTGAACCATGGGCCGCCCACTGTAACGAGCCCGTTGGGCCAAAATACATATCCTTGGGTATCCCGAAATATTACGTTCGAACCATCTCGCACCTTGATGTTAAATCCCTTGCTAAGACGCACCTTCAAGCTTCTGTTACCATTCAAACGGGGTCTATACCCATCCACAGATTTACAGAAGATGACTTATGTAAGTTCCTTGGAGTCTAATTGGCACGTCGAGAAGTTGATCGAGGATGCCTCTGCATGAACCATGGAAGATAGCCCTCAAACTATTCAGTAGCTGATGCAGATGCATCATGATATCGCAATAACGATCAACACTAAGGGATACCTTCGGAAGAAGAGTGCAGAATACAAGCTTCACCCATTTGAAATTCTTCCTCAACCAGACACCGTGGGGAAGACTTTGAGATTACCATACTAGAAATTAATCCATGCAAACGAGGATCACGGCAGAAATCATCTTCGACTTCTTGTGCAAGCAATAGAAAAGGGGCAGTGGCTGTGGCACAGTACATATCAATTCATGCATCAGCAGTGTACCTCAAGAGTTGGGGGGGAGAGACATGGAACTAGACATTGGAAATCCATTACAAGAGCCTCAACACCAAGGCGAAGGGAAATATCTTGAAGGGAAAAGGTTGCAGTTAACACCAAGGCGAAGGGAAATACATTCAAGGCAAAAAAGTTGCAGCTTGATTTTCATATTCCAATAAGAGAGGCTGGAAGCCTTTATCCAAACCAGTTAACTCAACCTAAACTCCCAATTCTACATGCAGAGATATAATAGATATGCATCAAATCAAGGTGAGTAATTTATTATTACAAAGACTACTTTACTTAATTTATATTCCCTTGGAAGAGGGAATTGATTTCCCAGTTCAGATAATGACATAAATGTCTAATATCTTAAATGCCAAAAGTACCAGGAATTGCAACAATTCAACTGTCAAACAGGAAAATCCAACAAAACAAACCTCATTGATGCTAGTGAGCGAAAACAGTATCATTCCGTCGAGGGGGTCTGTCGGGGATTGTTCCAGGCTTAAACTTGGAAGCCTCGTGCCTCGCAAGTTCAGGAGGCACCGGGCTGTTACTCTGAATAAGCATCTGCTTGAGATCATAGAAGACATCAGTGTCGCCAAGAGTCAGGAATGTCGTGGCCACACCAGTCTTTCCAGCACGACCCGTTCGCCCGATACGGTGGGTATACATGTCTATATTTCCTGGCATATCATAATTAATGACGTGGGCCACATCGGGAATGTCAATACCACGGCCTGCAACATCAGTTGCCACAAGAACTGTATACCTCTTAGACCTGAAGCCTTCAGACTTATCTCTCTCTGCTCCTGCGACTTGCCACCGTGCAAAGTGGTAACTTTATAGCCCGCTTTGTCCAAGTTCTTTGCGACAGTATCAGCATTCTTCTTCGTGTTAACAAACACAATCGCAGTCTTATCACCAAGATCATCCAGCAACTTCTGCAACTTAAAGAGCTTCTCTGATTCCTTCATCATTATCACTTGCTGGGATATCAAGTCAGTTGCTTTTCCTGCAGTGCCAATGTTGACAACTACAGGGTTCCTCAAATACTTCCTTGCGAGCCGCTCCACGCCAGGGGGCATCGTAGCGCTAAACATATAAGTTGTACGATAGATCTTCTTCTCGTCAAGCTCCTCATCTTCATTCTCAGGCTTCAAATTGCTAGAAGGCATAGCATCCAACACTCCCATGACCTGTGGCTCAAAACCCATATCAATCATCCTATCAGCCTCATCAAGAACCACATAGTTGCACTGATTTAGGACAGCATACCGCCTCTCCAGGCAATCAATCAGACGCCCAGGAGTCGCGATCACAATTTCACAGCCATTCCTAATCCTAAAACCCTGCTCCTCAATCGACTGCCCACCGACAATAGAAACCACCTTGATACCCATATAATGTGCAAACTTCATAGTCTCCTCCTCAATCTGCTGAGCAAGCTCACGGGTTGGCGCCAGTACAACAGCGTAAGGCCCTTCAGCCTCATTCTCCTCAGTCAATGGAGGCAACCTTGAAATGTAAGTCAGCATAGGAAGCACGAAGGCAGCAGTCTTACCTGAACCGGTCTCAGCAATCCCGATCACATCTCTCTGCTGCAGCCCAAGAGGTATAGCAGCCATTTGAATAGGAGATGGAGTCTTGTAATTAGCCCTCTCCACAGCCTTCAGCAGTTCAGGGCTAAGTTTGCTCTCCGCCCAGTTCCTCATTGGCCTTGGTATCTTTGAGCCCTTGTAAGATATATTGAAATCCTCCCTGAAGATCCTCCAATCCCTCTCCGTCATCTCCTCGAGCTTCTTCTGTGACCAGTGCCTGTCTACTCTCATATCGAAGGTGTCGTACAAATCAGCAGCTTCTTCCTTCTGCTTCTGCGCCAGCGCCTCTTCAGGCTTCTCCTCAACTCCTTCCTTCCTACGAATCTCCTCCCTCAGCTCCTTCTCGTTCTTCGCGGCGAGCTTCTTCTGCTCCCTCCGATCCATCCCAGCACGAAACCCTCGCCCGAAGAGGAGCTGCGCTTCATGAGGGTTTTGGTACAGCGCGTTCATGTCCCTCGACGTGTCCTCCGTGTTCTCCCAATCGAACGAGAACCTGAACTTCTCGCTAGGTTTTATAACCCTCTTCTTAGGTTTCTTCGACCCCAAATACTGCTCTTTAATCGCTTCTAGCTCCTTCTCCTTCTCTCTCTCAGCTAGCTTCTCCAACCTAGCACGCTCCCGAGCTTCGTCGCGCTCCCGGTCCCGCTCCCTATTCCTCCTATCAGACTCGCGGTCCCGCTCTCGCCGGTCTCGTTCCCGATCTCTCTCGCGTTCGCGATCGCGATCGCGATCTCGGTCTCGGTCTCGGTCTCGGTCCCGGCGGTCGGAATCGGAGGGCTTGCCGTTACTGGATATCGGCTCCGACGGGCGGTTCTGGGAGAGGAGCTGCTCCTGACGTCGCCTCTGGGCGGCGACTTCCTCCTCGCGGCGTTTTAGGGCGAGCTCCTGGCGCTGGGCCTTGGTCAGGAAGACAGGTCTCACGGGAGCATCGGGGGCCACGGTGGGCGGAATTGCATCGTCGGTCGATTGCTTCATCGGAACAGAGGCCATGGAAGTGGATAACCAACTTCGCCGGGCTCCTCGCAGGAAGAGAAAACGGCCGCTGATGAAGATGGCGGCGACGACGACGACAACGATTCGGGAAGTAAGCGCGTGATGCGCAAACCAGTTTCTGCATTAGTGATTTTGCCACGTCAGCACTTAGCTCCTTCACTTGGGCCAGATGAATCCTTCATCGGCCCATTATCCAAGCCCATTCGTATTTGGGCCTAAAGGAGGCCCATTGAGCCGGTCAAAGTCAAAGCATTAGTTTGGAATTCTGATTGTAGCCCTACCAAATAGAAGGGCTATCTATGGCTACGATTTCTGTATTTGAAGGATCAAAATGATCAGACTTGGATTTACTATTGTCGAGTGATCGGGTCGAGCTTCCTCCTCCTAGCGTAGCACCAAGGACCGACACCCAGTATGTAAAAACATTTTCATACAGCTCATCAATAAGGTGCGACGGTCTGATCTGTCTGGCACCACACTGTCACCAAGGAGGATCCGAGAGAGCACCTTCCGTGTAGTGTCCCCCACCTTGACCCGTTCCGAGACTTCAATTTAAAATCCAAGCACCGAAATCAGTAGGAGCCAGACTAGGAACATTCGAAGAGCATATTCCTGGTAGTTCTTTTGTCTTGTTTGGAGGATGACTTCAACCTTGGCCGGATCCGGCTCTTTTCACTTGAATGCCCTGCAAAGTCCATGAACTAGGCAACAACAGAGGATGCACCCCAAATTATCCTTCCATATTGTTTTTCTCTATCCGGATTAATTAAACTACCTGATATTTCAGAAGTTTATGGTCTTTGATCAATGCATATTCTAGTCAGGTTGGCCCACTAACGTGTAAAACTTTCAAATTGTGAACTGTTCTTTTATCTGTGAAATTCGAAATCAAGAGCGTATTTAAAAAAAGAATATCAAAATCAAACTGTATATATTAATCAACTCATACGGGTAGCTTTCGTGGCCGTTTGATGAGTCAGCAAAATCTCCATTTCGTCGTTTCGGTCCGAAACAAACAGCATCGGCCCCTGTTAGATTCAGCCAAACAGCTGCCAAACAGAGACAAGTCGGATTTGAAAGTGTTAGCTCCATCTAGACGCTCTTCGTAATTAATTACTAATGTTGCCATGTGATTTGCCCCACTTTGTAAATCGCTGTCGACGTTGGATCCAATGATACTACTACACACGTGCACATAAAGCCCGTACCGTCGTTGCAGGGTTCATCGGGCAAAACTATTTGTTATCTTCTAGGTCGCACCGATGGCAAATTCGACCGTTTGCCCGGTTCAAATCTCATTTATCGTGCTGCTAATCTCAGTTTGAATTATGACAAATAGTTTGTGTTGGGACCGAGATATCCCGAGAGAGGACGTGAAATTAACGGGAAACTAAAAAATGCAATATCTGATATACGTGGAAAAGACGGCCAACAGATAGGAAAATAAGACAAAATAGGAGATTCAAAGTGGAACGAAAATAAGAGATTATAACCCTCACGAAATCCAATCGAGGAAGAGTTTAAACTTGACTTTTTTATTATGCAATTTTTTTATTTTTATTTAATATCCTAGAAATTATTTTTATATATTTATAAACATTTTCAGAAAAAAGTCAAACGTGATTAAGTTTGCGCGATGATCGACCAGCCACCACACCACGTCCCATGAATTAGGGTTTCAACTCTCCTGTCCAATCCCATGAATCCGTTTACTAATTTTATTCATTTTCTAATGCACATTTCATCAACCAGATTATAGTACTGTTAATCACTTCAATAATGATCCAAAATTCAAATCATTTCATATCGTCACTAAGAGTGATGAGCAAACTTCCGTGCACCTTACAACCCTAAAAAAGAAGAGATAATACAATAAATTCCGTTCGTCATCCACGCGTGAAAAAATTGACCTGTAGAAGCGCAGCCTTTCGTCAGTCGAGTTTACACGGGCACTGCTTCTCAGCCACTCGTTGCATGCTGCAAAGAGTAATTAGATTCGCCTTGAGATGTCTATTTATTATGTGAATGGCCTAAACCCGACTTAATACATGCCAAATACACATATTTAACAAAGACAAGTGTAGTTCAACTCTTATATAATGTGAGCCTTCCTCTGGCAATAAACTCCAAAATAGCTCTCTTCCAATAATTCTTTAGAATATCGCGTGGAATTATTTAAATATGGACTAGTGTATACACGGACTCGCACTCTGATATCTTAATAGAATTGGAAGTCGTTATAATCGTTTACTCTATAAGATTAAATTGTTAGATAACGGGATGATTTATTATCCATTACTCAGTAGGAAGTAATTGAAGTATCGGCCGTAAACGGAGAAGGGTTAGTTGCGATAGTTCGGTGCATCTTTTCCCTGAAATGAAATCTCGAACACACTAGTTTAATAGATAGAGAAAATTCACAATTGTAAGAGTTTTATCATTTGTAAAGCAACCAAACTAGAACTTGACTTGTTCGTAGTTCGTTGATCTTCTGGATATCAAATCGTACGCAAGAGGGCCTGTTTTTTCTCCCTCGATTACAAAATTACATTGGAATGTTGTGGAAGTAATTTTCCTACCACGCACGCGAAATAATCGATTAAAGTATGGCAAAAAGGGTACGCGTTAATCAATTTAATCAACTTAATGATTCCAATTTAAATATAGTTAGAATCAAGTCTGACAAGATCCTCCCCTCTTGTTTGATTGTGTGAATTATTGGCTTAAACAATATGAAGGCAAGCCGTAGAGTTTTTTAATGGTGGGGTCATTGACTCTAATTCTATTACCTCATCAGCCGTCGGTGACCCCAGAGCTGGAGAAGCAAGTACCACGATTTCTCGCCTCTCGCAGGTTTCCTGTGGCTCGTTCATGGAAGTTCAAGTTCAGGTGAGCGAGGTGCACGAAGACCGCATATAGTCAAGGTCACGGGGGTGGCCGGTTCTCGAGAGATACTTTTACGAGTATAAGCTCACCGTGTGGACCGTTTACACGGAGTGTAAGAATCTCTCCGGGCTGTCGTTTCCGCAGCGTCCGTGTCGGCTAGAAAGCACGGGATCCAAACTAGTTGGGAACTTGTAGACATGTAAATCACATCCTGAACCGTGACTCACGGGCAGGAAATTTATCTTGATCTGTACATCCACAAGCAAAGGAATAAGAACGGCGATCTTCACGAGAGCGTCAAGAATTGCGGAGTTAAATAGAAACACCCGAAACCCTAACTCCGAATACATTGAAGAGGCCTCTGTTCTTGTCTCGAAAAAAAATACATAATCCATATTGTGAGGACATCGCCCCCTAAGACAAATCAGTGCTGAGCTCCAATCCCTCCATTTCTGTCATGAAATTGTGAAAATATTTATATTTTGGGTCATAAAAAAAATCGAATTCGAGTTTTACATCGAATTATATTGGAAAAATTCAAGACGAATCTTACAAATATCTAATAACACCTGTATTATATCTATTGTGCCAAATCTAAAACAATAAAGGGAATGAATTAATTTTTTAAGGAAAATTGTATGATGACATAACAGTAAAAGACAAGAGAGTTGGAAATCTCTGAATGAGGAAAAATTAAACAATAAACCAAAATAGCAAGATATAAATTATTTGTGATTGGTTGGGACTACAAAATAAGTGACCAAAACATACGCAATTCAGGAGTGTTTACGTAGAAAAGTACGAACATAAAATTTTAAAAAAAAAAAACCCACAAAATCAGATCAATAATAGAATAAAGATGTGGACATTAAACCACAAGAGAGGTAAATCAAGGATTGCCCTTTTTAAATATGGTTTCACCTTTACAGTGGTATTTTTTTATATTATCTGATATTTAAAAATTCAATAAATATTTCCTAATTTAAATTCAAACTTGATCGGCTCATTAAGAAAGCGAAGTTCTCCCGGTATAAATTTTATCTTGTCATATGTTTCTTTTTTATTGGTTATTTAGATGCTACCATTTTAATTATTCCCAATTTCTTCTTTCCATTTTTGAACAATAAATCCTTTTCTGCAACTGCAAAAAAAAAAAATTTCTAGTGGTATCCTATATATAATTATGTCATATTGTTAATATTGTATAGCTATTTGGATGAAAACTCTCGAACAAATTAATTATACCAACTCCAAGGAATATGACATAAATTAGGATGACACGTAGGCCTGACAATTATTGACACGACACGGTAACCCGACACGATAACACACGGAGTTAGGCGGGTTTGGGTCAAGCCTATTTAGACACGAACCTGTACAGACACGATAAATAAACGTGTTTAACTGGGTTTGAACATGTATAACACGATACAACACGATTAAACACGTTTATTAAATGTATTAACTATTTGTATACATATATTGACTCATTTAATACATTTATATATGAAAATTTTATGATATATAAAATATTCATGCATTACATGATCAATAATTGATTAATCTTAGTTATTTATTGTACTAATTATCAATCAATATTATTATTTTAGTAATTGCATCATATATTATTAGAGTATAATTATATATTGTCGATATTTTACATTAAATGGGTCAACCCGGTTTAGACACGGTTTAGACACGACCGTTTAGACACGAACCCGTTTAAACACAAAAAATAAATGTGTCATATCCAAATCATTGGAGTTTCTAACCCGGATACGTTTAGACACGACACGTTTAAATACGACACGACACAGTTTGTCAGGCCTAATGGCAGGCGGGCCTTGACTTAACCAATTAAATTCCAAGAATTATTATTGAAAAATCAGGGGGTTCTGGACACGAAATCAACACGCTTCTAGGGTTAAAAAGATCCGATCGGAGTTGGTTGCGCCTACGGAAAAAAATTGGTTCATCCTTTGGTATCAAATTTAGGATAGCCTATAATGCATTTTTCAAGGTACAAATTTTAAATTTTATAAATAAAAAATTTTAAAATTGATATATTAATTAAATTTGAAACTAAATCAATTGTGACTTACTTAACTTATACGTATCGGATACTGTGAAAAAAAAAAGTATGCTAAGACTTGTATGTGCCAAATATATATTTAAATGAACTTGGAACTACGTGAGGCTTTTGAATTTTTTAGGAGTTTGTACTATTAAAATGACCCATAAGCCAATTAGCCATCAACATTACTGGTCCCATCTGTAGTATTTTAAGGTTATCTTATTAAACGTCAAGTGTCATTTGGTTTCTCTTTGCTCTTGCACGAGCGCGACATCTATATTCCTTCCATTAATTTGGTAACTTTATTTTGAAATTGTTTATAATATTTCACGTGTCTCTTTATTCTCATTTCTTTCATTGTTTTATAGCTCTATGAACTTCTTTTATAATCCGGAAATAACTTTAGAAAAACTCACGAGAATTGAATACGGAATTTCTTGGTCAAATATCGAGAACAGTGTACCACACCAAGCCCCTTGCACAAGGAGTAATTGTTTATTGAGTAATTGCTAGTTAATCAAACTTCTGACTTCACGAGGTGTATAAAACAAGAAAGGCCATGGAAGACATTGAAAGAGCAGCAAAAGCCTGTACAAGTGCTGCGAGTTATACTGTAAGCCATGGCGGAGGGCAAGGTGGCGGACGGTGGCAGTGAAGTCGAGATGCAGGAAGAAGAGATTAAGGAGGCCACGGAGAAGAACCCGACCACTATGAAAGATCGAAAGGTGTCGTGGGCAAGGCTCCGTCGTGTGGACTCCCTCAACCTGGAGGCTGGCCGGGTTTCCATGACTGGCAACCACAACCACTCTCAGGTGAAATAGGACTTATAAATCAAGTGCGCATGAAGACACGGAGTTAATAAGCCTTTGTAGATAGGAACGAACTTGAGTCGGGGTCGGTGATCGGGCTAAGATCAGTCGGTGAAGTAGTGATCTTTTTACATGTGTGTACAGGTGAACTGGGGGAGGACGCTGAGCTTGGCGTTGCAGAGCATAGGAGTCGTTTACGGGGATATCGGGACGTCACCGCTGTATGTCTTCTCGAGCACTTTTGGGGACCATATCAACAACAAAGAGGACATCCTTGGTGTCCTGTCCCTCATAATATACACCATTGCCCTCATCCCCCTCCTCAAATATGTCTTCATTGTCCTCCTCGCCAATGACCATGGGGATGGTAAGTTCCGATTCTCAACAGAACAATATGAGATGAGATGAGATGCTTGCGATCCCTTCAAGAACATTTAATCACAGTATTTGAAAGAAAAGATCTAGTCAATGAAAAAGAATTCGCCGTAGTGATATTTGGTAATCTGTTAGGACTTGTTGGGTCTTTCGAATGGTACACTGGGTTTTGGGTCTTACTGTGGGTCTTGGATGCGGTTTGTGGTCTTCGGGTACCTGCAAAGACGTTGAGGCCAGGATCTGGATCCTGGATTGACTCTGCAATGCTTAAATTAAAGGCTAAATGGGGATAGGGTATAGAAAGATTAAGTTGAGAAGGGTGCGATGCTCATCCTTGGGGTCTGGATGTGCTAGAGGATTGTCTCAAAGAGTGGGTGTATTGTTGGATGACATAACTGGGATCGGAAATGAGAAATCTGTTTGATGTGACGTGGGTTTGTGAACTGACTTGGTTGTCCGGAGGGCATCTTGAGAGGTCGACCAAGGCTCGTAGGTCAAGACTCAAGAGAGGTTGTCTCCGACCGTATAAGAGGGTCCAGTCGGATAATCTTATATCTGTATACATATCTACATCAGTATGGTTGACAAATTCAAAACAACCATGCAGGAGGAACATTTGCGTTATACTCCCTCATATGTCGGCATGTGAAGATCAGCCTACTCCCGAATGAGCAACCAGAGGACCGGGAAATATCGACCTACAAGCTTGACACACCATCGATGCAGCTGAGGCGGTCCCAGAAGATCAAAGAAAAGCTTGAAAGCAGCAAAACTGCCAAGATGGTCCTCTTCCTTGTCACCATAATGGGCACCTCGATGGTCATCGGTGATGGGGTCCTCACCCCATCCATGTCAGGTCCTGCAAAGAAATTTTACTCGAGACAAGTTCTCTCTTCCATTCCTCCATCAAACTTAATTATATCTCGATCTCCTTTTACAGTTCTTTCTGCGGTCGGGGGAATTAAATCGCTTGGCCAAGGTACTGTAACAACCATTGATTCTCTTCATTCTCTACTAGATTAACTGATCCTGTTATATCTTATGCAGAGCTTTCCTGTACACTAATTGACCAGGTTTCATGCAGATGCCGTGGTTGGGATCTCCATAGCCATCCTGGTTGCATTATTCAGCATCCAAAGGTTTGGCACTGACAAAGTAGGATTCTCATTCGCCCCGATAGTGTTCGTGTGGTTCTCATTCATTGGTGGAATCGGGCTGTTCAACCTGTTCAAGTATGACATAGGCGTGCTACGTGCATTCAACCCCAAGTACATAGTGGACTACTTCAACAGGAATGGAAAGCAAGGTTGGATCTCTCTTGGTGGAGTTTTCCTTTGCATTACAGGTACATAGTCTGATTATTTATCTATCACAATTGTTAGTATTTCTGCCATTTTATATTACAAATTTTGTATTTTAGGTACCGAGGCCATGTTTGCCGATCTGGGTCACTTCAACGTCCGGGCGATACAAGTATGTCATTTCATTTTATATATGTCCTTTTATAACTGAAAAACTTTCAATACATACTTCTAACTAGTTTATTGAATTGACAGATTAGTTTCTCTTGCATCACCTTCCCGGCATTAGTGACTGCATACAGTGGTCAAGCTGCATTCCTCACTAAATATCCCGACAAAGTGGCCCATACATTCTATGACAGCATACCAGGTAAGACCGATCGAGTCCAAATACAACAACTTGCCAGAAGCCTATATTTAAATAACATCCTCGGGTTAGATTTGATCTTGATTGGCCTTTCGCTAGGACCACTGTACTGGCCAATGTTCGTGTCAGCAGTTGCAGCTACCATCGTGGCGAGCCAGGCCATGATCTCAGGAGCATTTGCTATAGTTTCGCAATCGCTAACACTCGGGTGCTTCCCGAGGGTTAAAGTTGTTCATACTTCATCCAAGTACGAGGGCCAAGTATACATCCCTGAGATCAACTACATCCTCATGGTTGCCTGTGTCATAGTCACTGCTGTCTTCAAGACGACTGATAAGATCGGGAATGCCTATGGTGAGCTACTTCCATGACATTGGAATTGTTATCGAAAACATGATTCGCCCTGCCAGATCTGAGTAAGGTTCGTGTTAATATTGCTAGGAATCGCTGTGGTATCTGTGATGGTCATCACCACCTGCATGGTGACCCTGATAATGCTAGTCATATGGAAAACGAACATATTGTGGATCATCCTCTTCTTCATGGTCTTCGGCTCGATAGAGGTCCTCTACCTCTCTTCCGTGCTCTACAAGTTTGTGCAGGGCGGCTTCCTCCCCTTACTCTTCGCTGTTGTCCTCATGACGATCATGGTCATCTGGCACTATGTGCACAAGGAGCGCTACATATTCGAGCTCAAGAACAAGACATCCAGTGACTTTGTTAGAGATCTTGCCAAGAATCCCAACGTTAATAGGATTCCAGGGGTCGGCCTCCTCTATTCAGAGCTCGTTCAGGGCGTCCCACGCATCCTCCCCCACTTTGTATCCAACATCCCCTCCATCCACTCCATTCTCGTGATCATCTCAATCAAGAGCCTCCCGATCAGCCGTGTGATCCCTGAAGAGCGGTTCCTCTTTCGACAGGTTGAGCCTAGGAATTTCCGAATGTTCCGATGCGTTGTAAGGTATGCCCATGCCCATTATTACATCTGGTTGCATGTATAATTTTCCTCCACTAGGACTAATCATCTCAACTGCATTGGATTGAGCAGCTGTCATTTTTCAAATCAAATTTCGATTCTATAAGTTGCTCTCTTTTGTGATCAGATACGGCTACAATGACAACATTCCGGAGACAAAGGAGTTTGAGCAGAACTTGATCGAGAACCTGAAAGAATTCATCCGTCAAGAGTATTACATCTTTGAGGAGACCGTCCGGGTCCAGAAATCCGAGCCTGTGAACCTGGCTGACTCGGCCCTCCTTGCAGGAGACGAGAAGGCAAACAGGTTGGCGGAAACACTACAGCAGCCGACTAACAACCTCGAAACCCGTGCTTCATCGGATTCGTCGTTCAACGCGATCAGGTCAGCGGTGTCTTCCACTCGCTCGGCAGCTGGGCTTGCCCAGGCGGGGCTTGAGGCAGAGGTGCAGTTTGTACAAAGTGAAGCTGAGAAAGGTGTGGTGTACCTTATCGGAGAGGCGGAGGTGGTTGCGGGGCCAAACTCTTCCCTGTTCAAGAAGATAGTTGTGAACTATGCCTATACTTTTCTCAGGAAGAACTTCCGGCAGGGTGGGAAGGTCATGGCGATCCCGAGGACGAGGCTGCTCAGGGTAGGGATGACGTACGAGATCTGATGTGAAACTCATCTCCACGAAAATATGCAAAAAAAAGAAAAAATGAAAAAAGATCAGCAATCGTGCAAATAGAAGTGTCAAGAAATCGTTGTGATAAAAGCTGAAGGAATGCAAGCAATACCATAATACCTGCGACCGTGCCCACATTTTTCTCTTTTGCATCGAATGTAATGTTGTTTCTACAAAAGATTACTCGTACCCTTGTCCATTAACGATTCGAATCTTAACAAGCGAAAAGTCTGAATGTAAAGTGTGGTATACTCATTTGTGTGAAATTTCTACCCGGCCCATAAGAGATTGGGTCCATGTCCATCCCAAAAGTTCAAGTTGATCGCCCTCACGTGGCAACATGTTCACATTTGACACGTGCCCTTAAACACCCGCCCTCAATAACTGACCTCGAGCCGGGTATTTTTCTTCCGGTCTCGGGCTTACGGGTCACGAGCTCCACACTCGGACGTGGCGTGGTGTGATCCCACACGGTTGGCTCTGATACCATGTGAAATTTCCACTCCGCCCATAAGAGATTGGGCCCATGTCCATCCCAAAAACTCAAGCTGATAGGATGGTGGTACTCGCTCTCTTATAAACCGGGTTTCAATTGATCAATTCTCCGATGTGGAATTTATATATCTCAACAATTTGCAAATGAGAATAGCTTGGAAACCAGAAATTAGTGGAAGATTCTTCGACCCCTTTGGCAGGAAAGGCATCCTTTGGGGCATTTGCTCCAACACTCCAATCCATCCAAAGCTTTCCATAGCCATACAAGTCATCGTTGTCATGTCATGTTATTTTCTTCTTTCATCTCGGGGTCGTGGAAGAAATCCCCCTTTGTTGGAAACATGACTGCGCTGAATCTGACCGTTCGAGTCCAAAACCTTTCCCCGAGGGCTAGCCGATCTGAGCTGGAAATGCTATTCTCTTACTGTGGCACTGTGGAAAAGATCGAGCTCGAAAGGCAAGCACTACTAGTTCATATTTGCCAATTTGTTGAGAGACTGCATTAGTATATCATATTCTTTTTCTGGTTCGAGCCGTTAGGGATGAAGACAGATCGCAGTCGGCTCTGGTCACTTTCAGGCAGCCGTTTGCTTATCGAACAGCTCTCCTCATGAATGTAAGCAAGGCTATTCAATTTGATTCGAGAGAAATCTTCTGGACCTAGCTCTGATACTTACCTCTGCAGGATGTTCCTGTTGCTGGACAACCTATTCGGGTGTTGCCTTCCCAGGAGACAACAGTTGACAACATCTCACAAGAATGTTCACCCCGTGACGACAAGGTCCTCTTCCTCCAGTCTCTCCAAGAAAGAGCTTAATCCCGAGCACGAAACTCAAATGCCATTTCCTACTTGTTTAGCTCGCCCGTTGATCAACGGTTTCAGACTTGAATTTTTCACTGGCATTGATGTTTCTCCACAATGCAGGGAAACCAGGGGAATGGATCTTCTCCTTTACTGCACCAGCAACAAGATGGAGCTTCCCCAGCTACAAAGAAGGCAACTTTGGTTTGCAAGACAAAGTCAGCAATCTCCACAGCTGCAAAAGAAACAGCAAAGATCTGCGCTGTGACAATCACGTATGATCCTGTAATAACTGCACTCTTGCTGCTGAGCGTAGCACTCCATCGCATTGCAAGACACGCGCTCGAGCAGTGGATTGAGCGGCGAAATCTCCCTGTCTTGGGTTTATGTGCATTCCAAGGATAAGAACTGGGCTGTAAATTTGGTGAATGAACAATTTGAAGGAAAAATGTTTGGTTTCAATCGAATGTCTCGAGCTTTATGCTTGAGAAGATAAATATGTCAATTATTATTAATGAATAAATAACTGTAATTTAGATTTAGAAAAATCCTTAATATCAATACCCGATACCATGTTCTGTTTTTTTTTTAGTGTATAGAGGAGACACATATGTATAAAAACAGAAAAAGGAAGAGATGATAAAGGGGTACAAAAAATCACACGAGTAACATCAAATCCATGACCTCTACATTACATTACGAGAAAGTGTACTAAACTATTTTCTCTACCATTTTCTTTAATTTCAGTGTCAAATTCAGATAAGTTTAATTGTACATATGAGGGAAAAAAAAAAGCAAAATTCAATTTTAGAAACATATCAACCATTAACTTAGAATCCTAAGAATTTCTAAATTAAAATTTCTAGAAAATTTTCATTTCTTTCCTGAAAAAAACCCCCAAAAATTTAAAAACCTCCTTTAAAAAAATCCCTCAATCTTGCAAGAATCATAAGGATCCTAAACTTTAAACATTAGGAAACCAAAAACAATAAAGAACTCTAAATCCTTATAACCAAAAAGTCCTTTAAAAACTAATCCACAAAAAAATCTCGTAATTAAAGTAATTCGATATCTCGACGGACTGACACTCAAATATTGTGAATAAAAGTATTCATGAATTTAGAAATTTTTATTTGAAGACTTTCTCCACCAGAAAGGGAAAAAAATCACGTGTGATGAAGGAAAACAACAGTCAATAATCGGCGATTGCTCATTATCGGGATAAGGTATGAATTTTCTTAATTTGTTTCACCGGACGCGTTTTTTCCCACGTCCCTTTCACATTTATTGGGTTACTACCGGTAATGGAACTTCTGACTTCACCGGGCTATATTAAACAAGGAGCTAGGCGAGGGAAGACGACACACACTGCAAGAAGAAGCCATCTACGACCCCGAGGTGGTGGACGCCGGCGAGGTGGTGATGGCGGAAGAAGAGATTAAGGAGGCCGCGGAGGAGAACCCGACTGCTCTGGGTGAACGAAAGGTGTCGTGGGAGAAGCTCCGCCGTGGAGACTCCCTCAACCTGGAGGCCGGCCGGGTTTCCATGACCCATAACCACTGCTCTCAGGTCCGGTGTATATTGCCATGATCTATAAGCATTTTAACATCCTAACATGTACACATATAAATATATATGGGTATAGGTGAACTGGGCGAGGACACTGAGCTTGGCGCTGCAGAGCATAGGAGTGGTGTACGGGGACATCGGGACATCGCCGCTGTATGTTTACTCGAGCACTTTTGGGAGCCATATCGACGACAAAGACGACATCCTCGGTGTCCTGTCCCTCATAATCTACACCATCGCCCTCATCCCCCTCATCAAATACGTCTTCGTTGTCCTCTACGCCAATGACAACAGCGACGGTATACTTTATGACTCTCAGTCTCTCTCTCAATGGAACAACGGGAAGTGGTATTCTGTTGATGTTTGGTAATCCGCCATGACCATGCAGGGGGAACATTCGCACTGTACTCGCTCATGTGCCGGTATGCGAAGGTGAGCCTGATCCCGAACGAGCAGCCGGAGGACAAGGAGCTGTCAAACTACAAGCTCAACACACCCTCGATGCCACTGAGGCTGTCCGAGAAGATCAAGGAGAAGCTGGAGAGCAGCAAAGCTGCAAAGATGGCCCTCTTCCTTATCACCATCATGGGCACCTCGATGGTCATTGGCGATGGAGTCCTCACGCCATCCATATCAGGTGAAGAAACGAAATATATGCCCCCGAAAAGCACTCCCTTTCGTCTTCGTTTCTCCATAATCCGCTTATCAGTCGATGATCTATTCTCCGTCTCCTTTTGCAGTTCTTTCAGCAGTCGGGGGTATCAAGTCACTCGGCCAAGGTAAACGATAACTGCACTGCCACGAATCCTCTTTTTCTACATGACTGACATCGCTGACAGAAAGTGCTTTTGCAGATGCTGTGGTGGGCATCTCTATAGCCATCCTGGTGGCCCTGTTCAGCATCCAGAAGTTCGGTACTGACAAGGTCGGGTTCACGTTTGCCCCAATCGTGCTAGTGTGGTTCCTGTTCATCAGTGGGATCGGTTTGTACAACCTGTTCAGGCATGATTTAAGTGTGCTACGGGCATTCAATCCAAAATACATAGTGGATTACTTCATCAGGAATGGGAAGAGCGGGTGGATCTCTCTGGGGGGAGTTTTCCTTTGCATCACAGGTACATCGTCGACCATCTTCATTGTTAATTTTGCATGTGTCTGATTACTCGTTTATCACTCTGTAGAAATTTCTCTCATTACGTCATAATCTTGCGTTCTAGGTACTGAGGCCATGTTTGCCGATCTCGGTCACTTCAGTGTCCAGGCAATACAAGTAAGCATTACAAGTCTCCCTCTGTAACTAAAAGGAACTGTTCTCCGTATTTCTGATTTGTTTACTGGAAAAAATGGCAGATTAGTTTCTCCTGCATCACATTCCCGGCCTTGTTAGCTGCCTACAGCGGTCAAGCAGCATTCCTCACCAAACACCCCGATAAAGTCGCAGATACATTCTATGCGAGCATACCAGGTAATACCAATTGGCTCCGAGATCTTTGCATATCAAGTATTTAGGTTGATCTGTGCACTCAAAGGTTTCAAAAGCTGTAACATCCTTGGTTAGAACAACAGAATCTCGAACAAATTCTACTGATTAACCATACAATCGATTGCTCAAACTGTATCTTGACTGGCTAACGTTCTGTGCAGGGCCTTTGTACTGGCCAACGTTTGTGGCTGCGGTTGCAGCAACTGTCGTGGCAAGCCAGGCGATGATCTCGGGAGCGTTTGCAATAGTGCTGCAATCACTGACTCACGGATGCTTCCCGAGAGTTAAAGTTGTCCACACCTCGGCCAAGTACGAGGGCCAAGTGTACATCCCCGAGATAAACTACTTCCTTATGGTTGCTTGTGTTGCAGTAACTGCTATCTTCAAGACAACGGATAAGATCGGGAACGCCTACGGTAAGCTGCTTCCTCCGTAAATGAAAATGTCATGGAAAACCTTTGTATTGGAATTGTTATGCAAAGCATGATTCGCCCGGCTAGATCTGAGTAAGGCTCGTGTTAATTTTGCTAGGAATTGCTGTCGTATCTGTGATGGTCATAACCACCTGCATGGTCAGCCTGATAATGCTAGTCGTATGGAAGACGAACATATGGTGGATCATCCTCTTCTTCATGGTCTTCGGCTCGATAGAGGTCCTCTACCTCTCTTCCGTGCTCTACAAGTTCGTGCAGGGCGGCTTCCTCCCCTTACTCTTCGCTGCTGTACTCATGACGGTCATGGTCATCTGGCACTACGTGCACAAGGAGCGTTACATGTTCGAGCTCAAGAACAAGATCTCCAGCAATTTCGTTAGAGATCTGGCCAATAGTCCTCACGTGAACAGGATTCCGGGGATCGGCCTCCTCTATTCTGAGCTCGTCCAGGGCATCCCACCCATCCTCCCCCACTTTGTATCCAACATCCCCTCCATCCACTCCATTCTCGTGATTGTCTCGATCAAGAACCTCCCGATCAGTAGGGTGATCCCTGAGGAACGGTTCCTCTTTCGACAGGTTGAGCCCCGGAACTTCCGAATGTTCCGATGCATCGTTAGGTATGTACTTCAATTTGACATCACCCCTCATTACATGCAATACTTCCTTGGACTGTGTAGCTATCACTTGCTCTCTGCTTGTGATCAGGTATGGCTATAAAGACGCAATTCAGGAACCAGCGGAGTTCGAGCAGAACTTGGTCGAGAGCCTGAAAGAATGCATTCGTCAAGAGTATAACAGCTTGGAGTCGTCCGTCCCAGTCCAGAATCCTGAGCCTGTGAGCCTGGCTGACCCGGCCCTCCTCAAAGGAGACGAGAAGGCAAACCAGTCAGCAGAATCGGTCCGGCAGCCAATCGACAACCCTGAAACCCGTGCTTCATCGGATTCATCACTCGAACGGATCACCTCAGTCTCTTCCACTCAACCGGCAGCATCAGGACTTGCCCAGGCAGGGCTCGAGGCGGAGCTGCAGTTTGTGGAAATTGAAGCAGAGAAAGGTGTGGTGTACCTTATCGGAGATGCCGAGGTGGTGGCAGAGCCCAACTCTTCTCTGTTCAAGAGGGTGGTTGTGAACTATGCCTACAGTTTCCTCAGGAAGAACTTCAGGCAGGGCGAGAAGGTCATGGCGATCCCAAGGACGAGACTTCTCAGGGTCGGGATGACGTACGAGATCTGATGCCAAACTCCTATCCGAAAAGAACTGCGACAATTGGCACCAGCAATCGTGCTAATGGAATAGCAAGAAATAACTGTTGATATAGGACAGAAGACATGCAAGTAATACCGTAGTATGTGTGACCAAGGCTTGGCATTTCTCTTTTTCGGTCTGAACCACTAATATCCAGTAGTCCAATGGATCCTGACTAAACCAGTTCCATTTCTCTTTTAAATCTAATGTTGTGTTGTTGTTTCTGCAAAAGACTATTCGTATGTGGTGTCCTGAATACAGACCCTATTCCCGCGACAATTGATACTTCTGCAGGATGTTCCAGTTTCCGGAAGGTCCAAGAAAAGCTTAATCCCGAGCATGGAACTTGAAGTTCCATGGCAGCTGCAATCTAAATGATGAGGAATTTATCAGAATACATATGAGTGCCATGCAGATTCCCGCAGACATGAATAAATTCAACCAGACGCCATTTCCTTCTGCTAGTTAGTCTGGCTTCGATTAACTGTTTCAGACTTAAACATCAATTTGGTGAGTGATTGATTTTGAGTGAATGGCCAAACTCTCGTCGAATCTTCTGAACCTCTCGGTTCGGTAGAATGTTCATGCTCTCCAATTTGTATGCTGAAGATCTTTATTTTCTTTTTTTTTTTTTTTTTTTTTGGTCGCCAGCCACGGTATCCAAGCAGGCCCCACCAGCGGTGAGATGGCATCTTTCAGCCAACCATACTTGACTAATCCGTTGGTCGCCCCGGGTCGCACGCCTGGCAATGGCGGGTGAGGCTCCCAAGAGGGGTGTCTGCGTACGTGAGGTCTCGAACCTGAGACCTCCTTAAGCGGCACCGAGCTGCTTACCACTCGGCCCAACCCCTCTTGGTGAAGATCTTTATTTTCGTTTTCTGCAACTCACTGGGGAAAAAAATTGATGGCTATGATCGATTGTGAATAAACGACCCAAATAACCTGAAAACTTGTGGACCTTTTTCTACCAAAAAGAAAAAAGAGAAAATTGTGGGGTTTTGTGAAGAGTACATGGAAGCCCATTGTGGATTTCTTTCTACAAGTGCCAAGTAATTTTTATTTTTTATTTTTAGTTTTTCAAATACCTTGTTAATGAAAAACATCCACCATGACTAAAGATTGCAAAATAACTTAGGTCGAAGCCAAAAAACAACCTAGAAATCACGATGTCAAGAACTATAATGATTTTCCTTGTTCTTCTTTCAAGCTTAAATCCCACAACCTATTTTTGGTAGAACGAATCTTTTTACCGTAATTACCACATTCCTTTTGAGGTAAAAGTTGGAGCTGCTCCAAGGAGTCGTCTGAATGGGCAAATAGGACCATGATCAATTAAATTAAGTCCGGTTCGGGCCAGATTCGAGCCCAAACTTAAGCCTTGATTTCACCTGTTTGCACATTTGTAACTGCTTGCTCCTTAAAGCACCGGTGCAAGACATGGCACATAAAGGTCATGTTTATGGTGTGGTTGAAAGGGACACATGCCCACGTTTCATTTATTTATTGCCTAGAATTATATTTTCAGTGTCGGGAGGATCAAACTAAGTGGAGCATCAGACTATTCCAAGTTATCTCTGCATATTCCATCTCTGGTTCATGCACCGCCCGGGAACTACTTGGAATTGCCTCAAGTTGCTTAATTTGACAAAGTTCCCTGTTTAAAATTTTGCATTTTTAGGACCCCGAATAAGTTGTGGCTTTACTACCGGATAAGAAAGAATTTGATCATCACGGAGTGAGGCTGTAAACTCCGTGCCATGAGCAGTCCAAACTAAAGGAAGCGACTTCCGCCGGATGAAACCATAGACAAAAATAGACAACAGAGTAAAATCGGCAAGGGAATCTCCCTCCTATCTCCCGGCCGTCCTGTTACCTGGAGACAATGGTACCGAATACTCGATGCTGAAGAATCTATCAAGACAAGCACCGGATACTTCCCTTCTTTCTACAGGCTCTCAAAAATCTTGGCATTACTACCAACCCTCCTCCATGGTGGGCCATCAGATCATCTCTCTAAGCTCAAATGATTTACTTATATCGAGATTCTAGATGACCAACCTTTTTCGCTCTGAAGCCCATGCTATCAAACGCATATGAACGGTGGAACCTCATTCTACTCACTTCCAAGGGCTCCTCCCTAACCCTGGTCACACAACCACAAATGAAGCACCTATCCAAGGCAATCATCTCAAGTTCCAGGACCCGATTCAGGACGTGGATTCACACCGGAAATCTCGATTAGCAATCCCGTGTCAAGACGGGGGATCCTAAACGAAACTAGTCAGCTTGCAAAATATGCCTGGCCATAATCTAATGGATTATGCCCCCATCTCCCCCTGTCCATTTAGGTCACATTAAGATGCTTTGGGTGCAACCATGTTCATGGGTTTAGGGCATTTTTATCATTGGTTAGGGTTTGATTGCAAAGTCCTGTTCATTTGCTCTCCGATATAGCAGTGCTGAAGCTTCCACCCTGTTTCCAAACAACAATGTGATCATCAAACCCTAAATAAAAGGCAATATATCTTATAACCAATCTCAGAACACGGGGATCCAATTCCTACCAGCCTGGGTGGACGACAAACCTTCCTGTGAAAGAGCCCAATTTACCTGCCATAGTAATAGGGAAAGAGGAATGACTGACAAATTTGTGAACCTAAAACCAATTTATGAATCTAGCCACTGAGGCAACTGTTAATGGTCATTCTACTGTCAGCAAGCGTTACCTTATCTGTTCCAGGGGAATTGGCAACTACATGGGTAACCTGGTCATCAATCTGATTGGTGCATACAGCACCAAACTGCTCAGCTGTCTGCCACAGCGGGTGAAGGTGAGGGGTGGCCTCACCAACAGGAAACACCCGACTGAAAACTATCCGACAGCCTGCTAATATCTTTTGCTGCTCCATGGCTAGAATATTCCTAACATCCAAGTCATCGAGGGATTGGTGGGAGAAAATATCTGATGTATTCTTTCAATGACCTGATCCACACATACAATAAATTAGAGGGGAAAAGGGCCAATATACATCATCTGCCAAGATTGCAAGATATATCAACACAAGCAATGGCCTCACCGCCAATGACGAAGCCAAAGTGCCATCCTCTGGTCTCTCATCATGGTCAATCTCAAGAAGGGAAGGACCTAAAAGACCAAACTGGCGCCTGCTTGAAGGAAAATATGTATATCTGTGAAAAAAAGGGAAATTGATCAGAACAGCTAGCAAGAACGAATATCAGATTAGATGCCAGAATCACAATACTTGCCTTTCTACAACTATTAGGTTCAATTTGTTGTGGGGCCCAGACTCTTACAGAGTCGTCTATGATGACCACAGCTGATTCCATTCCGAGAACACCTTCCAAATCCTACTCTTAGGATACCTATCGTCAGCATCAACTGAATCCCCATCATCCCCCCTAGATATTACTCTTCCAGCAAACAGAACACCCTTCGGGTCCAGCACCTTTGCCATCTCCGTAGCATAGAGCTTGTTTCCCATTGTATAAAGATGCAGCTCGAGAGCTTACTAGCCTGTATTAATCATGAGCACCGGTCTCAGTAAGAAAACCTCTGCTGGATTAATCACTGTGTACACTAAAAGCACAAGTTCGAAAGAGTTCACCTTCTCCAGAAAAGTTCCATATACCAGGACGTAGCTTGGTCCACATCCCCATATGGCAAAACTAAAGAGATGTCTCTGGGGTTTTTCTCTCTGTCTTGCTCCTCTTTTTTTCTTAACATCTCATCATGTACAGGATCTACTTCAACAAACTGCATGAGGGTATCATTCAAAAAAGTTATTCATTCTTATGGAATT
>CM075307.1:1344848-1393730 GCA_037672795.1 Lagerstroemia speciosa | reverse complement strand
TCGTCGATGTTCACATCATGCAGCGGTTGTCTCTCAACACTCATCAAGCTCCATGTCTGTCAGCTCAGAGGCTGGTTTCGGAGGCAGGACCTTTAGTAAGGCCGACACCTCATCAGGGCCGAGTCTGTCGGGGAAGTCTACCAGGAAGTGGATGTAAAGCTTCCCTTTCACAAAGGATCTCCTATATATCGGCATCCCTTCATCGTTAATGGCCTTGAATGAGTCTGCAAGTTTACATGAAGTTACCTTAGCATCCATCGTATAACATATAAAGGAAAAAATGGCTATTCCACGCTACTGCACACCTGGCTTGACAACTTCTCCAGGTTTAGATTTTATAAGAAGCTGCCGTCCGTCCAAGTGAGTCAACACAAACTGGAAACCACAGAGGGCCTCCGTGAGAGAAAGGTGTGCTCCACAAAGAGGTCTTCGCGCCCTTCTGAATTTTGGATGTTCTTTTGCTGGAGGACAATGACTATATCCCCTGTATCAGTATCAGGCTGTAGAGAGACAACAAGGACATCATGCTGGGCTCCAATAAATCTCTTGACAAACAACCAGAAGGAGTCTATTTGAACTTACTGCCTCATCCGCTTCACCAGGGGAATGTGATCTTTTGCCCGTTTTGCATGCCCTTTCCACAAAGACTTCAAGAACCTTCTTCTCAGGGACAACCTTCTCTCCGTTGCATTGTGGGCATCTGTCATTCTCGTCGATCGCCTCACCAGTGCCTTTACACTCATTGCAGGCGTGCTGCATCTGTTGGATCATAGAGGGACCAAGGTGGCGTATGGTCACTTTCATACCAGTTCCCTGGCAGCCCGAACACTTCATTGAAGCCCCTGATTTTGATCCTTTGCTGCAGAGAGATTCCCTTGTGAGCATAAATCTATGTGGATGAATGAACCACCATCCACGACTGAGAGAGGACACGAGACTCACCCATTACATTTTGAGCAAATCACATTACGAGAAAGGGAGAGCTTCTTCGTGGTTCCAAGATAGAGATCCTCCGAGGACACCTTCAATGGATGGACCACGTCTTCACCCCGTCTCTGTCTCCTTCCCCTGCTACTCCCACCTACACCAGCAAAAATGCGAATCGATAAGCGCAGAACACGTACAAGTACGAACCCACAACAACAATAATTCAATAACAAAACTAGAACGAACCACCAAATGGATTTCCACCAAAGAAAGACTGGAAAATGTCGAACGGGTCATGGCCACCCGCACCACCCCCCATTCCCTCCTTAAGTGCATCTTCTCCATATTGATCATATATTTCCCGCTTCTCTGGGTCACTCAGGACTTCATAAGCTTGTGCAAGCTCTTTGAACTGCCGACAGACATATCAGGCATCAAAAGCTTAACTCCAGCAGATGAAAAAGTTGCAAACTTGGAGAATCTTTGGAATAATGAAAAGTTCCAGACTTCCCAAATCCAGGAACGGGTAACGTGGCCTCAGCCTAACAACAGAAAATTTCCTTGCGTATACACCAATCATATTGAAATCACATTAAATAACCAAACGAGCTAAATGTTCAGACCATTCAGCCGTCTATCATGTTCAGCTCCTGTTTCAAATCCCATCGACAAACACTAGCCACCAAGTCTCTTGCCACAAGGCCAGCGGCGCACTCGACGACTTTCAAGAGAGTAAAGACCTCACCTTTTCAGGATCGCCTCCTTTATCAGGATGGTTCTTGATGGCGGCCTTCCTGTACGCCTTCTTTAGATCGTCCTGCGATGCGTTCTTGGGCACTCCGAGAATCTCGTAGTACCTCGTGTTGTCGCTCTTCTTCGGCGCTCTCCCGAACATCTTCTCCCTCCTCCGCCTCCCTCTCCACTCACCGAAACAAAATCGATCAGAAAACTCGGAAGAACCGGCTGTTATTGGCTGAGAGGAACTCCAATAAAGTGTCAGGAAATGGTCTTGTAGGCTTGTAGCCAAGTCGAAGCCGTTGGATGGCGGTGGTATTTATCCGGAGAGGTCGATGGAGGGCTGGGGTTGGCGCGTGCGAAGAGTCCTGAGCCACTGCATTGACCCAGGAAGGGTCTAGAATTCATCTGTCTTAGTTGGGTGTCCTTCGTGGCGAGGAGAAGGAATTGTTTCTTCTGGATCCTTCTTCGAAGTTGGGGACTATTCTAGCGTACGTGCAGGCCTATCTTAACTATTTGCAGTAGCACCCGAGTTCCGGTGTAAGATCCGACTGGGATTGTCTCAAAGTGTGAGCCTTTGAAGGACTCGCTTTCTTAATGTCAGGCCCATCTACCTGATAGGTGAGCCTGGCCAGGATCGGCCCACTTACTAACAACTCTTCCGGCGGGAAACAAGTCAAATCCAATATCCGTATTGTCTGACTAAAATTCAATACAATACTGAAGTTTTAGAATAATTTTTTAACCAGAAAGGCAATTTTTTTATTATTTTAAAAATCACGCGTGTCATTTAATATTAAAGAGAATATGGAGATGAAAAAGGTTGATAATTATAATCAATGAAGAAAAAAGCTTGAGATAAAATAAATAAAGCCTAAGAGATTGCGCCTTCTCCGAGAGGAGACTAGCTGATAAGCTGACAATATACAGTAGGTCAGTTTTAGAATTTGACTACTCATTGGAGCTCATATCTGAGGATTAATAATAAATCTCAACCAGTATAATATTCTATTTGATAGATTAATCAATTATTACGATATCGATATCATCGATATTAAAAGAAAGAAAAAGTGTAAGAGATTGAGGATTAAAAATAATGATAGTAAAAATAAGCAAAAAGGAGCAATCAATCAGGCGGCCGGCGAGAACGGCACCCCGGGGATTGGCTCCTTGGCCGTATGCGGGGCCCGACAGCGACCGGACCTGCCCCTTAGCTGATTCTCTAAACACGACGTCGTCTGCCTCTTTCGGCTTCTCTCCACCTTCCCCGGCGCACGTTAGTGTCCCCTAACAGCCCTCTCTGTCGGCCTGATATCTCATTCCATCGCCACGTTGAAGTTGAGGGGCTCAGAGCTTTTGATATAGGTGTCGTTATCTCTCTCTCCCCGTCGGAGAGGCGACTGATGTCGATAGAGAACGATGCTTTCGACTCGTCTACTTATCTATAGATCGATCAATCGGCCTCTGCGTTACTCTGCCGCTTCAGGTCATTCCGCCATCTTGCACCTTTTCATTGTTGCAGATTTACGTAGTTGCAGGTGAAATTAAGCTCGTTTCAGCTCTTGATCTGTTTGTCCGCTGTGCGTCCCTGCTGAATTGCAGTCACATTCTGCTCGTTTCAGCGATTAATCTAGCTGCATTTGGCATTTGTATGCTGATTTTGTCGCTCAATTTGCAATTCGAGGCGTTTAGCAGCTGGAAATGGTGAATTTTTGCTAGTTCCACTCTCTTCAAGCTGCATCGACTTGAGCTTTCGCTGAACTGCTGAGTGCAGCACTAACATGAATCATGATATTAAGTCTGCGTTTAATCAGCATCACTGTCGTTTCTCAATTGCTGTATTTTGTGTGTGTTTGGTGTTAGGCTGACTGTGTGTACTATGCCATTTCCCTAGAGCAGTGTATCAGTTGTCTGCCCTTGAACATTTCGAGTGGCTAAACTATCAGCTGTAATTCTGTTGCTGCGAGTAACTAGAGCAGTTTGACAATTTTCTGTGCATGGTTATCAAAGGCTTTGACTGGTATAAGTGCTTGCTTTCCTTGTTCTTTTGTCTGCACCATGGATGAAGTACTTTGTAGATCCATCAAATATTATCTGGGTTCACGATAGTGCAAGAGCCAGATGAATTATCACTGCTCTTTTGTGGAATTTTTTTTGTTAGAAACTATGTCAATGAAGCCAAAAGTTTCTCTTTCAGAATCTTGCAACTTAAAGTGGCTGTTAAAGCTACTATTTTATACTTGTATTATTTTAACAATGGGTTTCTTATGGATCTTTTTTTCATTTGCTAATTTACCTAATTGTCAGCTTAAATTGGTTACTAGTGAGTCAGCTCGATAATTTCCAAGTTAGAAAGTATCTATTGATTGGTTGTTCGATCATAATCAGTTCTCTTATGGAAGTTTGACAATCGTTAAATTAATTTTCTTGATCTGCTGAAATTTCTTACGTGCAATGTGTGGGCATGCTAGCCATTTGCATTCCAAAATTTAAATGAATTTTCATTCTCCAGGCTCTTGTTGAGTTGATCTGCTGTGAAGGGACAACATGGGTGTCTCTGGCAAATGGATCAAAGCCTTGGTTGGTTTTAAAAAGTCAGAAAAATCACCCTCTTCTGCCAAGGATGAAAATGTGGGCATCCCTTTCTCCTCTCATTTGTGATTTATCAGATACAAGATATCAGTTAAGTCATTTGGTCTCTCTCTCATAACTTCCTGCAGAATTATGCGGGAAGCAAGTTTAATCATCAGAGAAAGCATTCAGTTGAGATTGAAGATAATTTTGGAGCTGAGTTTGATTGCAATTCTGCTGCTCATGTTGAAGAACCTAGCTCCACGACTGTTATTGGCATTCCTGGTTCAGTCCAAGCCCAAGAAGCAAGTCTGAGAGAAGAGTGGGCTGCAACACGTATCCAGACAGCATTCCGAGGGTTTTTGGTATGAACTGTAGTAACTATACTATTTACCTGATTGTTGTGCAAAAAAAATAATGATTGAAATTGTGAAAATCAGAGTATACGAGGATGTGATCCATTTAATGCTGTGTCTAGCAGGTAGAAAGTCTTATAAGTTTACCCTCATGTCTACTGGACACGCCATTGATTAATGATCAGAACTAACTCATAAAACCTGCAATGATCAAAGATCCATTTTATCGCATGCACTCCAAACATTTTTTTTAGCTCTATCGTCAACAATCCTACAAGCTCATTGATTAAAAACTTCAAACAGATTGATTTCCATCCTTTCATTTGCATTAGGCTAGAAGAGCTCTGAGGGCTTTGAAAGGATTGGTAAGGCTTCAAGCCCTTGTTAGGGGCCATGCTGTCAGAAAGCAAGCTGCAATTACTCTACGGTGTATGCAAGCTCTAGTGAGAGTTCAAGCTCGTGTCCGAGCAAGGCGTGTACGCTTGGCATTGGAAAATGAAACAGCTCAGCAGAAATTTAAGCAGCAACTTGCAAACGATGCTCCTGTCCGAGAAATTGAAGTGAGTAATAACCTATTATTTGGTCCTAATCTTTGAATCATGATAATAATTAGCTGAGCTTGCACCTCTTCTTGAGACTCTTTAGGATTTGAGAAGGTGTGCCTGTTTGATGTTTTGCACCTATAGTAGGATAGGAAAGTGACCATTTGGTTAGCTTTTCTGAAGCTCTCAATTATTTATAAGCATAAACATTTCCTTTTTTCTTTCAAAAGAGAAAAAGAGAAAAAAAAGAAGAGAAGAGTACGAACAGGAAAAGGTAGAAAGACCAAAATCCCTATGGCTTGTGCCACCTCACTCGTGTTCTGGTATTTCTGATCTGATGGTTGATATTGTGTCAATGAGCTAGCGAATCTGACCATTGAAGATTGTATGGTGTCATTCCTTTGCAAGCTGGGTAGGCTGAATTTTTAAAATAATAAAAAGAATGAGCAAATCGTAGAAGCAGCAAAGCGTCTTCATAAGATATGGTTGCTCCTTTAAGAAGTTGGTGACCACTCCTGGAGCCCTATCCCATTGTGTCCATGATTGTTATAACACTCTTGGCTGTGAAACAGGGAGGTTGGTGCGACAGCATAGGATCTGTTGAAGAAATTCAATCCAAGTTGTTAAAACGGCAAGAGGCTGCGGCTAGGCGTGAGAGAGCAATGGCATACGCTTTGGCCCACCAGGTGAAACTCATTTTGAACTAGTGACTTGCATAGAAATATTTCCTGGGGGATTAACTGGGCGGGCTTCATTGGTCTGTTTGTGCAGTGGCAAGCCAGTTCAAGGCAGCAGGCTGCCCCTGCTCGGTTTGAACCGGATAAAAACAGCTGGGGCTGGAACTGGTTGGAGCGGTGGATGGCTGTTCGCCCATGGGAAAACCGCTTTCTTGATATTAATCTCAGGGAGGGTGTAATGATTAGGGAAAGGGGATCAGTTGAGAGTAACTATGATGGCACCAGTTCAAATGCAAAAGCTTCAGTAAAGAAATTGGTTTCAGTAAATGTTTCAGCCCTGAAAGCAGGTCCTCATTCTGACGGTTGCAGTTCTTCTCCCAGTGAGTCAGGTGTCACGTTGGAGGTGAACCACTCGACCCTCAACAAGCTGAAGATTAAGCCATATGTTGATACTCCTGCCGAAGTCGTCAGCTCTAGACCAGGTATTGGTTTGAGATCAAAAAGCAATCCCAAGGAGAGATCAATCCAATCGGATAAACAGGCTAAGAAGCGGCTCTCGCTATCTAACACAGGTACTCTCTCTCCCACTCTCTTGATGCCTTGTAGATCTATGACTGTTCTATGTTGCATAAAGTTAATGGGAATATTTGGTAGTTGTGGTCATCATTTACTTGGTTGGCCTTTGAATCAGGGGGTGGTGGTGGTTCTCAAATAGCACAAACTCAGGGTCCAACAATGGTCAAAGGGACACCAAGCTCTCAAAGGAAGATCAAGGAAAGACCAAAAGTTACTGCCAGAGGCAATGAAATTCCGTCAAAACCTGTCCTTCAGGCTGTTTAAGAGCACCTCGGTACTTCGACCTGTACATAATGTCCTCCGTTGCATGCGACTCCTCCAACTAGCAGGAGAGATAGAAGGGTTCAATTTGTCAAGGCAATGTGAGTTGAGACGGTTTCTTCAGTGTCTGGTAAATTTTATTTGGTTTTATATACGTGAGGTAGTAGCGACCAAACATGTAAAGTATTTCCCAAGAATGTTGTTGGTGTGTTAATTTTCGATATCCATTTGTTATCTGTTGGTTGAACATGGACATTGTTAATGCCCTCGGGTAGACGCTATGATGGGGTCGAAAGAGTGAAGAAGCCATCCTGCACAGATTCGTGTAAACTGCACCGACTCTACAAAATGTTATGTCGTGGTTCCATCAGATGAATCTCCACAGGGTCCCATTTCAAAGGTTCCAGATACATGGGGGCTGGAGCCAAGGCATGGTTTACTCTGGCTCCGTTCAAACTTCACGGTGCAGAGTGGACTAATGTAGAACTTGAGGGAGCAAAATGAAAATTTCCCTTTACAAAACTCCCCGGTAAGAGGTAACGCCGTTAGATACATTCCGGGCCAGAACACACAAGCACGCACTTCCGGCGTAAGCTGCTGTGGAAAAATAGAAGCATGAGCAAAAGGAAGTATAACGTTACTTTTGAGTTTTTTGTAGCTTGGGAAATATGGAAAGAATGTTGCTACAAATAGCTCCCCGCAGTTCCCATTTTCAGGCAAAGTCCGACTACAGTCGTGTTCTCATTCTGCAATCTGGATGCTTCAGAAGGGCAGGGGGAACGCTTCTGGGATTGAATATCTGGGAATTCTTCAAGCTATTCGTTACTTCAATGACTGTACTCAAGAAGCCGCTCAATTAACTACCAAGAGATGATTCGTTTCAAACCCGAGAAAAATAATACTTCAGGAGAGGTTTAACAGGCATGAGGCATTTCACGAGCCAAGGTTGCTGATGCCAAAATACACTGTCCTCTGCTGAAACGAATTGATGGCGTAATCGACTTGAAAGTGACCGAAAGGAGATTTGAAACGGAGGCCATAGCCCAGCCCAAGTCCTGAACCTGGCTTCCCTTGCCTCATTGCTGGATTTCCTGGAAAGAAGTTTTTCTGGAAGTGAGAAGTGAAAATTAAAAGATCTATATGGTTGAACCATCAGAAGTCTGATGAACCATGGTGCTGGCTGAGGTAGCAACGGACTGTCAGTCAAGAAAAATGCAGCCAGTAACTCAAAAGGACCTTCTGGTGCACCAAGCTCAGAGGAGGATTCATTTGAATCAAGGAAAATATGGCTCTTCATTTGAATTAAGGAGGACTTTCTGGCGCACCAAGCTCCTCCTCCTGGTCTCGAAGAACAGCTAAGGAAAATGGGGCTCTCCAACTTTGCTATTCAAAGATTGTACGGTTTCTGATCTATGGTCAAGAGAGACCAGCATTATTGTGGACAAGCGTTGTCCTTAATCTGTAGCTATCAATTGTTATTCATAACAATCAACTATTGTCTATGACAATGCTTCGAGTTTCTTAACAAAGGGAAAGAGTATTTCATTCTGCAATTTTAATTCAAAAATCAAACTACTTACCAGGAACATGACGACCAGATCCCAAGTCAGTTCCACAGTCCAAGAAAACAGCCCCTTCCATCATCTTGTTCTGAATGGATACAATGAGAAAAGTGTCATGCTCTTAGGATTCAGTGCAGTTCAATTCAACAAACACTTTGAAAAGAGCTCAGTTGATCGTAGAGATAAAACAAAGGAGCATTCGTATACAAGAAATACGGGAAGGGAGTCAAATGCTTCAACTGTGACAGGACAAGCAGGACCTGGGCCATGTAGAGTGATATGTAAGTTAACACGCACCAAAGGGAAAGATAATTCACTGTTCGCGACAAGGCATGATCTCCCAGAGCCAACAGCACCCTCTCCATAACCTCGAACACTGCCCAGCCCTCCAATCGCAAATGCCTGGTGAGGAGCCATGTCTCCTACGATTGACCCTCCTGTTAGACTGCCATAAAAACAGAAGAGTTAAGAGGGGGTTCACGAAGAATGAAGCGTGACTTGTATATCAATCATATGCCAGCCATTACTAAGAGAATCTTGCTTGACTCTCTCTACAACAAAGAAACCATAAGATTGCTGGAAAAATCTTAAAAATTTCAAGCATCTTCTGATGCAGGATTTTATGGTGAAGCACATGAAATGTATGGAAGAGAAGCATCACCTAGTCAAGAGAAATGTGGGTCCCAATTTGACTCCCTTTGATGCAATAAATTTGAGGCGATTAAAAATTATCCACTTGGAAAGAAGTGGGATTCCTTGCTCTATTTGAAAACTAATCTGGAAGCAAGACAAATTTGTATGGTTATGTTGCTAGAAACCTGAATATAATTTGAACATACCGAATTGGCAAACCAAGTCAGTGAAAATACATTACTCGAAAAAAGCTGCGATCATTCGCCTTCGCGTAGTGAGATTCTTGCTTCAAAACTACCATATTGTCATGAGAATTTCCACTGCGTTAGAACAAACATCAGGATTAGTGAAAAGGGGAATACCATCCATAAATTTAAGATTTTTTATACGAGAAACCTCAAGTACCTGTATGTGACAGGAAATCCATCAAGATCTCTGCTTATGGATCGCCCATCATCATTCACAGGACGGACATGCTGCAGGAATAATGACGACAATAAGTTTATCTGGAACTAGTACTATTGGAACATGTGTCCCCACTGATAGAGAAAAAATGATATATCAAAACAAAATTTACAGTTCAAAGATACCTTAAATCTGATACTAGTTGTACTGCTCCAGTTGGAACTCGCAGGCTCGGTTAGATCCAACCCAACTGAAAACTGAGACAAATTCACACCTCCACTGCCTGAACGGGAAAAGTTGTCCATGGGTGTGCCATGAACCCCAATCTCCGGTGACAGAGAATGCTGTCCAAATAATAAGCAGATCTGATTAACTGCAAAATAAAACTATTTCTTCAAAATCATATATTTCCGTCCTACTTTCCAGTTGTATATCCAAACTAATGAGTAATGAGCAAGCACAGTCAATTATGCAGAAGGCTCAATGCACTGCCTGCCGGTGAGAACTTGCCTGAATAACAAATGACTGCTGGGAAAGCCATTCTGGTCTAGGCCTCCTGTAAGCTATCAAAGCATTCGAATCGTAAAGACCCTTGTCCAATGAAACATCAAGCTTCTCGCTCCCACCAAATAAGTTTGGGTGCTTCAGGCAAAGACTGGAAAAGAGGGCACAGACCCACATCATTAATACGTCTAAGAGACGGGCAAAGCAACATACATGGACTGCACAAACACTCGCTGCAGTGTACTGTGTTCAGTTCTTAGATAGAAGGAAAGCAGAATCCTACCTCCCTATAATCAGGGATAAGGGACTTCCTGAGCTCCTGCAATGCATAGAATAATTAATATTAACTACAAATACTGCACAAACTATTTCTCTTTCTACGTTCTCCCAGGGAACAAGCAAGAATTGGAGAAGACACACCCGGTATCTTCTTCTTCTTCCTCTTTTTTTTTTTTGATAAATAATGTGAAAATCATTCATTTATCATATAATACAGACCTAACACCCAGTTCTCCCAAGCTTGGGAGAGAGTCAAAACAACATAAACCCTCAATATTACACTTCATTCCAACTTGACCCGCAAAATGAGCTTCATAGTTCAGCTCCCTTTGCACCCATTTACATTCCCACAACTGAAATTTACATAAAAGTGTCCTAATATCCGAAATGATGCTCCTAATTTCCCATGGTGTAGAAGATGGATTTGTGATTGCTAAAGCCAATAATTGAGCGTCTGTGACAATTTCCATACGTGACCGACTGGTATCTTCTTAGTTAATACAGACAGACACCCAATTTTCTTTCCACCTTTTCTGAGGAAATAGAAATGCACTTGGCAAGAAAGAAGGAAGAGGTTGGGCAGACGACAAGAACCTGAACGGTGGCAGCATAAGGGAGGCGCATAGTCTGTGAGTGAGATCGACGTTAACGTCAATTTTGGCTGTCGGGAATTGAATTGCATGGTCAGAACAAAGTGAAACTTGGAAATGGTTTTTTGGATATCGATAAAGAAAGAAGAGACCTTTGCCCGCGTGGATGCTTTTCTGAGCTCCCATGACGAACCCATCAAATTTACATGGGCAAACTCAGCATAATATCCATTCCTCTAATAGAGAGAGCTCGGACAAAGATGCTTGCTTCAATGAATAAACGGAAACTTATATGCGCAATCCAGAGAGAGAGAGCAAGAGTGTCGATGGTGGACGGTGACCTCTCCCGGTGGGGAAAGGAGTCCTCTGCCTCCAAGTTATCTCTTCCTGCTTTGCTGCTTTGCTCTGCTTCCCTTCACCAGTCTTTTGCGGCCATTGCACTGCGCGTGAGGTAGATTAGGCCTTATTGGACCCAGCCCAGTCCTCGACGGACATGACCAAATGTTGGCCCATTGAGCCTTGGCCCGTTAATGGGCCTGGATGAGCTGCATCGCTTCTTCCGGAAACCCAGGAAACGTTTCTAAGTTGCCTTCTTGGCGGAGAACAGCGGCGCAACACAAACTCTTCCCCTTTTGCTACCGCCACCGCAGCCGTGCCCCCCAACTTTCATCCCATCGGCCATCGGAGAGCTTGCAGGGAGACAGATTGAAATAGAGAAAGAGGTATCAAGGTTGGGGGATCGCAAGAGGAAGATGGGGAAGAGTGAGAAGACGGGACTAGGGAGAGCTCTGGTGAAGCACCACAACCAGATGATCCAACAATCCAAAGAGAAGGGCCGGTTCTACAAGGGCCTCCACAAGAAGGTCCTCGAGTCCGTCACTGACATCAGCGACATAGACGCCGCTATTCAACAGTCGGAGGAGTCCGACCTCCTCCTCTCCGTGGCTGCCGACTCCCCTAACCTCCCAATTAACCTGTACGAACCTCACTCCGAATTGAGCTTAAATTTCATCATATTCTGTGCCAAGTATTCGAGTCCGATCATGGAAGTTTCTTTAGCTCAGTGGGGGAAAAAAAAGAGAGCATTTTTCGTGTGTATATAAGGTCCCTTTTTACTGAAAGTTCTGCTCGGATCAATTTGAGCATGATGGTTGAGTCTCAGATGTGTGATGTCTATTGCTGCATCTTTCTCTGGTCTGAATTGGTATATTACGTTTGTGCTGGAAACAGAGACACAGGTTCCAGCACCAGCAATATGTCGCCCGAGGAAAGCAGGGAGCTGCGGAAGAGAGAGGAGGCCCTGCACTTCAGCAGTCTTCGAGTACCCCGGAGGTTGGTGTTCCCAGCTTCAACTTGAACTTGAGATAGTAAACCACAATTAATGATAATGATGACATGTGCTCTTTTCATCTCTTCTAGGCCACCGTGGAATCCTTCAATGACTGTGGAAGAGCTTGATACCAATGAGAGACAGGCTTTCTTGATATGGCGTCGGAGCTTGGCTAGGTTATTTATCTTTATCTGTTGCTTTTCATCATTGAAGTCTTTATGCATAAGTAAAGGACACTCAGGATTAGATGAGATAGAAATGTGACAGTGGAAGATTTCTTTGGTTTCATTTATGCTTGCCGACGAATTTTGGAAGTCAATGTATCACCTCCTGCACTGCTCTGTTAGTTGGGCAGTTTTGATTCCGAGGGAGAAAAATTATTGATTTTTCAAGATCATGTTGTATGGATGCGACTATATTTTATAGTCAGATGTCTAGATTCTTTCATATCAACTATTTTTTGGGGATAAATCATGGTATTATTCATCCTTGTGCCATTGAATGAGGTTCTGTTGAGTATCTGTCTGGGGATGGCTGCTGACTTAGAATGAGGAGTGCACAATTTATGCTTCTTGATCTAATCATATTCAATAATATACATTTTTTTTTAAACTAATGCTCTTATACATCTACCATTCTCTTTATCCTTATTTTGAGGATGTGATACTGATTGACCTTTTTATGGCTTATGCATTATTTCGATTTGTTTCTGCTTCAGACTTGAGGAGAATGAGAAACTTGTTCTCACACCATTTGAGAAAAACCTAGACATTTGGAGACAACTTTGGCGCGTGGTTGAACGCAGTGATCTGGTGAGTTTTGTCTTGTCTTTTGGATGACGCTCAACGCCTATGATAGGTTCTGCCGGTAAAAGCTGGTTGTCCTTATTAAAGAATGTTGCAATAGAAGTCTCCATCCCTCTCAGTCCTAATTATATTGTGACAGTTTATATATTCTTTTGGGTTTTCCCCCCTTCCAGCTAGTGATGGTTGTGGATGCCAGGAACCCACTCTTCTACCGCTGTCCTGATCTTGAGGTAATTCTCTGTGCTTTACTGGGTACTGTTGCTCATAGAGAGTCCAATGAAGGTGTAACAGAATTGTCTTCAGGACAATTGATTTGATTTTGGTTGTTACATATCAGTGCTCATATTTTAGTTATTTAGTTGCTTTTGCTCATAAACTTTAATTTGGAATTTATAGAATTTCCATCTCACTCTATCCTTATACGTTCTAAATGCGTAGTAGTGTCATCCTTGTAGCTGTGTGTGATGCTCTTCAAATAAAGTGGAGATGCTTTGCATACTTGAATTTATACCTGATGGTCTCTACTTTATCAATTTTTTTCTCTTTAGAGTGTGAGCAATTGAATCTAAAGGCATAAATTTTGCACTCCAACATTTTCAGAGGGTAGATGCGGTTAGTTGTAGTTGCTACTTGGGTTTTACATCTAATTTACATGAATGCAGGCATATGCACAAGAGATTGATCAGTACAAAAGAACATTGCTTCTTGTCAACAAGGCAGATCTACTGCCATCCTCTGTTAGGTTTGTCACCAGCCATTTTTCAAATTTAATAATTATGTTAATATACGATCATGATCAGTGTCCTAATGGTTTAATCCCCTGGCTGTATCTGTAGGGAGAAATGGGCAACATTCTTCCAGCAGCACGAGATACTCTTTCTCTTTTGGTCTGCTAAAGCTGCTTCTGCAGATTTAGAAGGGAAAAAACTCACTGGTCCATGGCAAGTTCAAGATAATCTGCAAGAAAAGGACGGCCTTGATACTAAAATATATGGGAGGGATGAGCTTTTGGCCAGTTTGCAGTCTGAAGCTGAGGACATTGCCAAGATGAGGAGGGAATCGGGCTCCGGTGGCAGGCACTCTGATGGGCATTCCTCGAATGGAAGCATGGTCTCTAAAACTGTTACTGTTGGATTTGTTGGTTATCCCAACGTGGGGAAGAGTTCAACCATCAATGCCTTGGTCGGTCAGAAAAGAACTGGTGTTACCTCTACCCCAGGGAAGACCAAGCACTTCCAGACTCTGATTATATCTGATGAGCTAACTCTATGCGACTGTCCTGGTCTAGTGTTTCCTTCCTTTTCGAGCTCGAGGCACGAGATGATTGCTTGTGGGGTGTTGCCCATTGATAGGATGACTGAGCACAGGGAGGCTGTACAGGTGGTGGCAAATCAAATCCCCAGGCGAGTAATTGAAGATGTTTATAATATAAGACTGCCCAAACCAAAGTCTTATGAACGCCAGGATCGGCCTCCTCTAGCATCGGAGCTATTGAGAACCTTTTGTGCCTCTCGTGGGTATGTCGGATCTAGTGGACTGCCTGATGAAACCAGAGCTGCACGGCTGATTCTGAAGGATTATATTGACGGTAAGCTCCCTCACTATGAAATGCCTCCTGGTATGGAGCCTGAACAAGAAGATTCTATAGGTTCTGGCTCTCATGAAATGCCCGAATCAGATTCTTCTGATGTTGAGAATCCTTCGGAGGAGACTGGAGGTAAAAGTGCTCCTCCTCTCGATAATGTGCTGGATGATTTAAGTTCTTTCGATATGGCCAATGGTTTATCATCATCCAAGAAAGGTGCTGCTAGGAAGCAAAATGTGTCTTATAAGCACCACAAGAAGCCTCAAAGGAAGAAGGATCGATCTTGGAGGGTTGGGAATGATGATGGAGACGGAATGCCAGTTGCTAGGGTGTTCCAAAAGCCGGTCAACAGATGTCCCGTTATCACATGATGATGAGTTCTATGTTAAACACGGTGCTCTAGAGTGTGGAGCCGTTACCTCAAGGATCATATATCTTTGGTCTGTAGCAGGAGAAATCATGGGACGGTGACCGGTAGATATATTGCTTCATTTATCATTGATGTTCGACATCCAAACATACAGTTAGCCCAAAAGCTCTTATGCTTCTTTGGAGATTCAAGCCATCGTTTTGAGGGGTACAAATGATGATTTGGCTTCTGTGGGAGGCTCGGGTTGCTGTCCCAAACTACGATGTCTTTGCGTGTACTTTATACTAGTGGATGGCTTTGAATATATGTATGTTGCCTACTCCTTGTCGGATTTAAGATGTACTTTTTTGTCTGGATTCATTGTTCATACCAATTTTTGTATTTACATATGTACGTACTTTTCTGGTGCCTGACTCATAGAAGGGTCAGCTAGAGCAGCCTGAAAAACAAAGTTGAGGATACGAGCTCGAAAGAAAAAGGAGACCTGGTAAACATTTTCCTTCGTCCTTGGAAATTGGAGAAATTCAACTTCCACCAAGTAAGGAAGAGCTTTCCGACGGACTGTGGAGTGCCTGTACACACGACAAATACTCCGGCCGGCACCTCATTAAATTAACTTAATGACGCCTAATTGATGACGCCTCATCAAGGACTCAGTTATGGTCTGCCGAAAAAGTATTCTTGTTATTGGTTATCATATTTCTTCACCCTTGGACACGGGAACTAGGAAGAAATGCAAACGCGGTAGGTCATACACTCATCTTTCATTAAGTTGTCCAAACAGAGTTCCCAACTCGGATAAACCAAAGTTCATTGGGGGAGGACATGTATATCCAATGTAGGATTTGCCATCAAATAGATCACGACAAGCAAAATTATTCAACGAGAGTAGGACTACCTCACAACAAAGAAGCACGTACATGACCTTATAACATGGTAATCAATTTTATGTATTTTCGGGACTGATATATGCATTTTATGGGACCTATTTGAGAATTTCCGTGACCAATTTATATAGATGGTTTTATAACTTATTTATACATCTTTCGGGATTAGTTTACTTTTATACGGTACTTAGTTATAAAATTTTGGGACCAATTTATCCATGTAATTTTGGTACATATGTCACTTAAAATTAGGTCTCAATACATTTTAAATTGGTCTCAATTAGGTATAAAAAGATCAAATCAATGTAAAAATAAGTCCTCGTAAATATTCAGTAACACGGAACATTCACCAAGTTAGAGCATTCTATCCAACAAGTACTTGGTCAACATTGGTTGAATCATTTGAATCCAACAAGTAGTTAATTAATATTATATGAACCAAATCGTTGAATCAAAACCCCTAAAAATCTAGACCTAGAACCCCCAAATTTACACATACTTACCTAAATTTACATATATTTACGATTGCTGCTGCTCAATCATACTTGCTTTTCAATTATTGTGGTTTTTCTTAGTGAAAATCGGGGAGCCACTGAGTGGGGAGGGGAGAAGACTGGGAGAGAAGCGGACGACTAGAGAGGAAGTTGAGACGACGAATAGAGAGGGTGAAGAGCAGGGCAGGGAGAGATATAGGTTAAGAATAAAATGAGGAGTATATTACAAATTATTAAAAATTTGTTTAAACGGACATATATATGTAGATGCATGTATAATAGTGTTAGTCTTTTTTTGGTGCTATTAATAAAAATAGTTCTTTCACCAGTTTTAGGTAAAATTTACCTCCAAAACTAAATAACCTCCCGATTAATCTGATAACAAGCCTCTTCCCTCCGCCATCGCACTGGCGGCACCTCCCCCGCTACAGCTGTCCATCGGCTGATCCGGTCGATCGCCTTTTCCAGCTGAGAGGAGAGAAAGGCAGAGCGACGCGTACGCCTGCAAAGCATTCATGCGCATATACAGAGTTAGGAAAAAACACAGGTGTGTTTGTGTGATAGAGAGATGTACAGGCAGTCAAAGTCACTTTACGGAGAGGATCCGATGATTTGGGTGCGGGGAGAGAGAGACAGAGAGACTGTGTGTGATTTTGCTTTGGGATTTTCTCTTTGATCAGTTGTTTTTGTCCCGATTTTGAGCCGCCCGATGACCATGGGGCTTAATCGGTGGAGAAATTTACAAGCAATTGCTTAGCATAATTGCATTATCTTATGGTAGGATCAGAATGTTGATTGTAAATGCTGAAGTAGACGGAATTCCAGCCCTCGTCTTCATATCAACAACAGCCTACGACATGACGGAGATCGGCTCGCAGATGGTTCCTGATACGACCTGAGGATGGAAATAGAACAGGCTGAAGAGTTGTGTAGGTGTTGAAAATATATCGAAAGTTGAGGGACTATTTTGTAAATATAGATACTTTAGGGGCATTCTTGTAGTAGGGGAGAGTTGGAGACGGTTATGCCGTTGTGACCGAGACCCTGTTTTAAAAGCGTGAAAACCAAGCCTGAGCAAGAGCGCGCTAGGGATCAGTAGCACACCTCTCTCTTCCTGAATCTCTAAACCGTCTCTTCTTCCACCTATAATCTTCTCTCATACTGTTCTTCTGTAATTCGGATGCAGCAGTAGAGAGGATGGACTGCCCTAGACCGACCGAGGTGTGGGCACACTGTCCCGTTCGCTTGGCGTCTGAAGATCTTCATGTTCTTTGACTTTAGCCACCAACAGCCACGGTGGCGTACGTCGTACGAGAGAAAAGTAATGCATTTCATCATATCATTTCTTTCTTAAATTATGCTGTTTTCTAATAAGGATGCTGTTTCAAATTCTAGAGTTACTGTTCATGGCCCTGGTCCAGGTCCAAGGTACTGGCATGCTATGGTTCTGGTCAATCAAAGGTATCTGATGGTAATTGGGGGAAATGATGGTAAGGATCCGTGGGCTGGCATTTTATATTGCTATTTCTCCTCCAAGCATATCCAGATCTGTTGTTTCTACGACATGCAAGACACTAGTGGTTAATTTTCAGGGAAACAGCCATTTCCTGATGCATAGGCACTGGTCACACCTGCCAAGCCATATGAATGGCATAAGTTGGAGCCAGAAGGGGGAAGGGCCTTTACCGTGCATGTAAACCCTCTCTTTCCCCAGTCCCTCACTCACCCACATGCAAAGAGCATATGCAAATGTCCAAGGACATGCGCCATTAATTCAAGTTGCACTTAGTTCAGCTTACATTTGGACAAGGTAGATAACATGCTGTCTTCTCACCAAAGAAATTCAGATTTTCTTAACTAGCTTTCTTTATTCCTTGTATGATTGCTGACATCACTGTATTGTGCTTATGCATTCAACTGAAAGGTTGCTAATACAATTAATACGAAATAATGAAGAGTAATATAGATAGCTACATCGTTATATGCAGAAAATTCCATTAATTCTTACATGTTTCTTAAGGGGATTTTTCGTGAAATTTTTCATGAATCTTGGGTTTTCCGTGATGGATACTGCTGCAGGTGTATTGCTGTGACACAAGATCTGTTGTCAGGTGTCCAAGAACTGCAAGGTCTGGTGCCAGTGCAGCTGTTGGAGATGCTCCAGTTGAGTTGAGAAGGTGTTTCAGGCATGCCGATGCTACTATTGGTGGTGATTTGATATTTTTATATGGTGGACTGCATGAAATTTTATGGGCGTTCTTTAATATTGGGAACAGGGTGAACAATTTATATTGCGAGCTCCTTTCATTTTTTCAATTAATTGTTCCAGATAATGCTGTAACGAAAATATCGATTTGTCAAGCCAAGAAAAAAGGAAATAAGAGACAAATTTCTGATTGGCTATCTATTAGACCAACTTTGTATGCTATATTCGAAACTTGGATACTATTATACATATCCATCCATGTCTTTTTGCTGTCAAATTATAGCAAGATATTATCCATTCTTGGACAATTTGGTAGTTTCTGTCTAGTGATTCATAATTTTTTATTCTCATGATCTTATATGGGCTCGAATTCACGTTTCTTTTGATATAAGCATTCATATTCATGTCTTTTCACTGTCAAATTATAGCAAGATATTATCCATTCTTGGATAATTTGGTTGTTTCTGTCTAGTGATTCAGATTTTTTTATTCCCATGTTCTTATATGGGTGCTCGAATTCACCTTTCTTTTGATATTATTATTCATATGCATGTCTTTTCACTTTCAAATTATAGCAAGATATTACCCATTCATGGACAATTTGGTAGTTTCTGTCTAGTGATTTAGAATTTTTTATTCACATGGTCTTATTTGGGTGCTCGAATTCACCTTTCTTTTTCTTTCCAGATCATACAGGTAGACTCATGTTTCAGTGATCAGGAAACTTTGGTCGGTTAAAATCATGAGTCATATTTTAGTAATAATATGATAATACATTCTCCTTTTCCTGTAAAAGGAGCACTGCTTGATGATTTGCTTGTTGCTGAAGATCAAACTGCTGTAGAAATGACAGCAGCCTTTTCATCTGATATCCAGTCAGGATGAGTCCAGGGCAATTTTATGAAACTAGTGCAGAGACCTGAGGATGGTGCAGTTTTGCTTGGAAGCTGCTTCACCTGTAAATGGTGATACAGATAGAAGCTCTGAAAATGTAGTTCCTCAAGGATCCGTGGGAGTTGGATAGATGTATGTGTGCAAGTATGTTGACATGACCTCCTTTACTTTCATTAGCATGTCCTTTATCACATGATTGTGAGGGCTTTGGGCATGTTTTTCTCTGCAGAAGAATGAGCAAGGATGTTGATTTTTTGGTAATTCATCAGCAGAAGAAGCTGATGCTATTACTGCTAATGGCTGCTACTAAAGCACAGAAAATTGATGGAGGAATCAAATCACCAGATAAGGACCACGGGCAGAGGCTACTCCTAGCGGGAATTTGATCATGGCTGACTCAGCTTCAATATTACTGCTGGAGTCTGGCTATACCACAGAGCTGTCATTGCCAATTTGCAAGTTTGTTGTAGCACGAAGACTGAAAATATCAAGGTATGTGATTTTCTTGTCATGCTTTGTAGGTGGTTATAGCTGTGAAGACTAGTGAAGCTTCAGGTGATATGGTGAGACAACTTTCTTTGGATCATTTTGAAAATGAAGGTAGGTGAATTAGCTATGAGCCCCAGAGAAAGGATTGCACCTAGGAAGTTGTTAGATCGACAAATTTTCATTAACAGTGTCCAAAATGGTACTGACAGCCTCATAAACAACCATGTAGATTAAATATGTCATAGTTGTTGGCCAAAAAAGAACTGTGGTGTCACAGATGGCAGTAATTTGCATGATATTATAGCTCAACAAGGAAGAAGCTCTTTAAACGTGAATCTTGTACTCTCGTGTTCCTTTGAGGACCACATATGGCTTTCATTGGCATGGCTATCGGTTCAAAGACCCAAAATGGACATCCTAAGACCCACCACGCTAGCCCAACCATGCCCATAAATGACCATTAATGAGCCACATGATTATGCTATCAGGGCCCATGCTCTGTGCAGCTATCTGCGGTAAACCCAGGAGGAGGCTCAGAAGGCCATGGTTCATATGGGCCCATGGCTGCGCCCATTACATTAGCCCAAGACATATGTATGCAAGTATGTTGACATGACCTCCTTTATTTTCATTAATATGTCCTTTAACACATGATTGTAAGGGCTTTGGGCATGTTTTTCTCTGCAGAAGATTGAGCAAGGATGTTGATGTTTTAGTAATGCATCAGCAGAATAAGCTGATGCTATTACTCTAATGGCTGCTGCGAAAGCACAGAAAAGTGACGGAGGAATCAAATCACCAGAAAAGGACCATGGGCAGAGGCTACTCCTAGCGGGAATTTGATCATGCCTGGGTTAGCTTCAATATTACTGCTGGAGTCTGGCTATACCACAGAGCTGTCATTGCCAATTTGCAAGTTTGTTGTAGCATGAAGACTGAAAAATATCAAGGTGCGTGATTTTCTTGTCATGCTTCGTATGTGGTTATAGCTGTGAAGACTAGTGAAGCGTCGGGTGATATGGTGAGACAACTTTCTTTGGATCATTTTGAAAATGAAAGTAGGTGAATTAGCTATGAGCCCCAGAGAAAGGATTGCACCTAGGAAGTTGTTAGATCGACAGATTTTCATTAACAGTGTCCAAAATGGTACTGACAGTCTCATAAACAACCATGTAGATTAAATATATCATAGTTGTTGGCCAAAAAAGAACTGTGATGTCACAGATGGTAGTAATTTGCATGATATTATAGCTCAACAAGGAAGAAGCTCTTTAAACGTGAATCTTGTACTCTCGTGTTCCTTTGAGGACCACATATGGCTTTCACTGGCATGGCTATCGGTTCAAAGATGATCCTCATCTTTGTTTGCTCTATACTGGATCTGTTTTGATTTTCCTAGATTTCCAACCTTTTGGTTATCGCACATCTTCTGAAGCCTCGTGGGTGGCAGCCTCCTGTCTGTCGGCAATTCTTCTTAGACAGCAATGAGAGAGCATATCTTTGTGACAGTGCTGGAAGGTTATTTTCAAATGAACCCACTGTTCTGCAACTTAAGGCTCCTATGAAGATATTCGGCAATCTGCATGGGCAACTCGAAGACCTTATGGCGCTCCTTCCACTACTCGGGACATCGCGTAAGCATCCTCTAGCAATATTGCTTTATGTGCTCCCTATTTCTGCCGTGAGTCATGATTTACATTCACAAGCTGGAATAGGAATGCCGCTTGAATTTCTGGAGTTACATTCAGCATAAGTTTTCTCTTTTTAAATGAAACTGTTGAAATAAAACATCGATATTCTTCTCCAGGTCATTAAGTTACTCGTTCATCCTTCCGTAATGCAACATTACTAGAATTATTACCAGACACATTGATAATCTCTTCTTAGGATATTATGTCGACTGAGGCCAAAACAATCTAAAGACTATTACTCTTCTGCTTGTGTTGAAGGTGTTCTGCAGGAGCTGTTTTACATAAGAACAATTTCATTGATTCGCTCTTTACTTCTTAGAAGTTTGATTTTAGAAAGAATCGTGTAGGTCATGTAACTCTCACAGGTTGAATATCCACACAATGTGCATTTGATCCACCAACCATGAAGCTGCAGATATAAATGCCTTCCTTTGGCTTCCAAATGGAATGCATTGAACACATGCTAAATATTATACTATATTCTAATCAAATTGTTTAAATCTATTATTGACTCGTCACAGTCGTGAATTTGGTGATTTGTTAACAGGGTGAAAGAGATGACATTTGGAGATGGCACCAAATAAATAATTTGTTCGGTTGGCTCCCTTTAGCAGCTCTTATTGAAAAGAAAATCATCTGTATGCAGGTGGTATTGTCCATTCAATAAATCATGTTGAGCAGATTGAGAGTATCCAGCATCCAATCACCATGGAAGCAGGCTCGTTTATCCTCATGGATTTACTATGGTTAGTATTGATTTCGAAAAAATACGTTGGATAAGATGTTCTGGTTATACAGAGTCTTTCGAACCAACATATTTCTTTCTTATTTTCACTACTTCTCAACTCTCAAGTAGGAAAAGGAAATGGAACCATTGCAATACATGTCCAAATCACCCGACAAAGTGTTACATACTGACAGTTGCACGTACTTCTCACCAGGTCTGATCAAACAGGAACTGATAGTGGGGAGGGACCCGGGCCAAGTACTAGAAGTCCCCAGGGTTGGTTTCTTTTCGGGGTTTATGATTGGTTTATGTTCTGCTCATCTCTTTCTGGTTTATGTTGCTTTGTCAATATACCAAAATGATCATAAGCACTCAGTGGAATGAATTTCTGTTACAGCCTGACCAGGTGATGGAATTCTGCCAGAACAGTGATCTCCAGCTAATTGTTCATGCTCATGAATGTGTGATGCATGGATTCAACCAGTTTGCCAAAGGACAGTTAGTTATCTTGTTTTCTGATAAAAATTTCTGTGTTTAGTTTAGTTCTCATTGTTTCTACTAGCCATAACACGGCAATGTTATAAATAATATTCCTTCATAGATCTGGTCCGCATTTTGACTTTATATTTATCTTTCCACATTTCTGCCCAAAGTTTAGATGCACTTAACTGTCCTTAATGTGTCATCACTGATGCCACGGGTCCATCCCTTTGTGCTGTACGGGCTCAGGTAAGCATTCCTAATTTGTTTCTTGCCATGTCTACAGGAACTGCTAGTAATGCAGGGGCGGTATTAGTTTTGGAAAGGGAACTAGTTGTGTTGTGGCTCTAGAACTCCTCCATACTTTACCCCTGCTAGTGCTATTCCACGAGTGGAGGGACCACCCGACCAGATAGAAGGTACATGGATGCAGGTTCTTACTGATTTCTTGTCACCATACCAGATAATGCAAAAAATTCATCGTATTTTTCCCGACGTGGAGGGAGGGACCATCTGGGCTGCTTTGAAGTGGGCCTGCACTACCCAATGAAATAAGAAGGGCCCATAAATCATCAGGCCTATCAGTTATTCAAGCTTTAGCTGGGCATGTATCTGCCCAAACATTGATTCCGGCTTTGCCCTATTACTGGGCCAAGCCATGTAGTCCATCCGCTAAGGCCTAGTAAAGAAACTACGAAGAGGCCGAACATGTAAGCCCGGGAGGGGGGCCCAATGGGCACAAGCCAATATGGGCCTGAAATTAGACCCAAAAGGCTCACAGCAAAATGGCCCAATTACATTAGCCATGGACAGGGCCTATCACGCAAGCCTTGTATGGGCTTGTTGGGGCCCATCAACCAAGCCCCGGACCAGGCCCAAATTAGACTCATTATGTTTAGTCCACGATGAGGCCCAATTTGGAAGGCCAACATGGGCCTAAAAAAGGTTATGATAGCCCAAGACGATGGCCTTTCCCACAAGCATAGGAGGCGGCCAACCCGAAAGCCCACGGTGAGAACCGATATGGAAGCCCATAGCTCCCCTAAATACTGCACATAATGTTAGCCCAGGCCGTAGTCCAAAATAGGCCCATTTTGCAAGCCCATTACCTGGCCCAATATCCTAACCTTTGATGAGGCCCAATTAGGCCCACTACGTTAGTCCAGGAAAGGGCCCAACACGAAGGCCCATGATAAACGAGGCCCTGAAGGACCATTTCAGTAGGCAACTTTGGCCCTATTATGTTAGCCCAAGATGGGGGCCTATACCACAAGCCCATGACAAGGACCAAAAGGCCCAGAGCTAAATGGCCCAGCCTCACCCTTGTAGGCCCATTATGTTTGCCTGGACAGTCTACCTCAAAGCCACAAGGCCCAATTCGGAAAGATGGCGGGTATTTCATGCATACCCGGCCCCAGGTCACATGGGCCCACAATGAGGCCCATTTCGTTTTCCCAAAACGGATCCAAACACAAATGGCCCTAGCGGCCCATTACGTTTTCCAGGATCGGACCCATGACGGCCCAATATCTTATACCTTTGCAGAGGCCCAGTAGGCCCATTACGTGAGCACATAAGGGGCCCAATAGGCAAGCCCGCTAAGGCCCAAAATGGACGTCTTGCGACCCACCACGCTACCCCAGCCAGGCCCATAAATGACCATTAATGGGCTGCACGATTCAGCTGTTAGGGCCCAGGCTCTGTGCAGCTATCTGGGGTAAACCCAGGACAAGGCTCAGAAGGCCGTGGGTCATATGGGCCCACGGTTACGCCCAATACGTTAGCCCGGAGGCTGATATCTTAACCCGTAGCAACGCCCAAGTTGACCCATTTTTAGGCCACATGGGCCCACAGTTAGGCCGATTACGTTGGCCAGTAAGTGGCCCACGCGAAAACATGATAGTACGGAATGGACCAATTACTTTGGTCCTCTGGAGACAGAGACGTGCGTACCTCCGAGCTCCACCACCTCTGCCAAAACCCACCTTCCCGATTGTTAGACAGGGCCAGAAAGCCCATGATCAGAGCAACATATAAGGCATGATTATTAGTCCCCAGCTCACTAGCAGTAACAGAGGTAGCATATCAGATTACCTCCGCCAACATTTAGACAGTAGGGACTTCTGTATAAATATGGATCGACTCTTCCATAACTTTAATTGCATCCTACGTTGCACAGTCAACCTCTCTTCACAGGTCTCTGGACATAAGATTTATTGGGATCCTCCGTCTTGAGCTTTGGAGGACGCGTTTCTCCTTTCTTGACCTGCTCATACACATAAAAGCAGCGGACCATTATTTAACATATCTAACTTGACAGATCATAATATGTTCTTATCAAAGAAAATCACTTGCGCAGAGATGACCGTCTCATGGTTAAACTTCCTGTACAGTGAGATCCGTACACACCCATGCCTGCAGGCAAATGAAAAGGGAGCCTCACCTTCTTTCCAGATTTCATGAAATCTCTCCAGCTTGATACCTGGCAATACACAAGGTCAATAAGATGGCAAAAGAAGTTCTAACTTGTAGGACCAGCACCAAACGATGTACCCGTTTTTTTATGAGAAAACAGATTAGAAAAACAAACTTCTAGAGATGAAGTGATGCACGGCCACCCTTGACATGAACAGAATACATGTATGTGGTGATAATATCAATCAATGCACTCTTTATATATGTCTCTGAAATGGGGGTAGAAATGGCTGACCAGTTTCCATAACGGATTAATGCTAAAATCTCTCTTTGAATGGGAAGAAGAATCTATAGCAGGTTTAACTTACAAATTCAAAACAAAAAATGATATCACTGTGTATAGGTGAGAACAACCAACCCTCTGTTCTCTTGTTCCTTCCCATTGTTCCTCGTGTTCACGCTTTCTTTTCCACATTTCTTTTGCTTCCTCTTCATCCTTCTTCAGCCTCCCCTCCTCTTCAGATATCTGTACAGCTAATTAATGTAATGCTTAATGTGAAAAGCAAAAAATACCTAAGGATAAGGATAAAATATATGAAACAATACCCTCATTTGCATTTTCCTCCGCCTCCATTCCTGCTCTGTCAATATCTCTCGAACTTTTAGTTTGAGTTCTCTTTGAAACTCCTCAGATTGTTCATAGCTTTGCTCGTACTTTCCCTGCACCATATGAATATAATTTTAAAAAGACTGACGTTGCAATATAGTTGGAAGTATACGCTGCAACAGCAGAAACAAAAGAGGCGAAAAGCAACCATCCCAATAAGTTCCGCCAGTGACAAAAAAGAGAGGCATCTCAATTTAAAAATCATGCTTTCCAAAAATGGAGACGTGAATCTTATGGGTGTTTGGTTAGGTGGTATAGGATGGGGATATCCATCCTATGCCTGACAGGAATAGAGGACAAATGTATGGGGTTTTATATTCCCTATGGAACTATCAGGGATAGATATTCCCATCTGGAATAGGAGCTGAAATGTCAAGAATGCTCTTCTTTTTTTAATTATTTACGGCCATGCCATTGCCTTCACCAGCACAGGCCAGCAGCGAGCATCCAGCTCTACTGGTTTGACAATGGAGGCTAGACGGTGGGGCTCAACTCCAGGGCTCGACGGCAGGTGCTCGAGGAAGACGATGGTGCACTGCTCACCACGGTCTATGTTTTGTTGGGAGGAGCATTGGAGAAGACACCGTTCACATCTTCTTCTTCTTCTTCTTTTTTTAACAAATTTAGTTTTTCATAAAAATAAATTAAAATAATATTAAAAAAAATACTTAGGGATAATTTTATCTTTTATCCTTAAATATCATATTTCTTATCACTTTATTCCCCCAACCAAACAATACATATTTATTCCTCATTTTCTATTTTATTCCTACGAACCAAACGCACCATCAGAGTGAAAACATTATTTAGAGATTACACATTTGCAGAATGCTTCTCTCCTAAATCATGATTTCAGATTAAAACAAGATCGATACCTCATCCACCAATGACTTGATTTTAGAAGCTGTATCTTTCTTCAGCTGTTTCTTCCTTTTTGCTCTGAGTTCCTCTGCAATTTGATTCAAATGGTCGATAATCTCATTTAGCTAACAAAATGTACTCGGAATTACTTCAAATAAAAGCAACAACATTGACTCCCCACATCTAACAGCAGAACAAAAATACGTGGACCATAGAAAGCATATGTCAAAGATTTTAGACCTTATATGCCATAATTCAATGCACAATTAAAAGATATACGTGGTATAGATTCACAGCAAGGAAAAAAAATATCCAATTGGCATGGAAGAGCCAACAAGAATATGAACGCATAACTCAAGAAAGTTTACTAGTACTTGCAAAAACAATTTCTTTCACCTCATGCTTCCAACTGAGTCTCAATGAAGAATTGGCAAGATTAAAAAGATAAGATTAACTCTAATGCTACCTTTAGCTGCATTGACTTGGGAAAGGATATAATCTCGTTCCTGTTGATCAAGTAATAGTTGCTGTGCTTTTGCCAATGCTGCTCAAAAATGGAACATCCCATGGCAGTAAGCAATCAATAACGAGAATGTCTGTAGTATTCCAAAGTGAATGGAGTTCTAATAGTCTATTCCATTTGTAGCTACAGTCACACAACCTGTACCATTCATCTAGGTGTTCACACGCTGTAAACTGTAGTATTTCCAATTAGCACAACAATTTATCACAAGGCATTATAGTACTCCAGCCTCAAAGGTGAGACATTCTGGCACACATGATATGGCTGGTGCACCTTCTATTTGCTCTACCATTCTTTCAAAACTCTCAATGAGTAGATTTGACATCAATTACATCATGAAGCAAAACCACTAACTAGGAGCCTAAACCCAGGCAAATCCCCTTTTCCATGAAAGGAGGGGATAGTGGATTAGTAGTGATTGCATCAATGGGCCTAAAAAAATTCTAAAAATGTACAAAAGGCACCTTATGAAACATTAAATACTCTGATTATAAACAACAGGCACTGATCCTACTAATAAAAAATACCCGTGTACGATAGGGCATAAACACGTGTACCTCCAAATGCCTCCTTTGCTTGTGGGTGTTTGCATTTGTCAGGGTGGACTAGCAAGGATAACTAAACATCAAAACAGTAATCAATGTCAACCGATGATGAGCATCTACATCAAGCTATACTTATAATTACTAAGATGTATATCTGATCCACAAGAAAGGGTTACCTTGCGGTACTGCTTCTTCACATCCTCTGGAGAAGCATCAAATGGCAAGTTCAGATACTCAAATGGATTCAACTTAAAGCAGGAGAGAATCCTGATCGTTCCCATTTGCAGATGAAGCAGTAATAAAAGAACAAGCGAATGAAAAGCGATCAGTAAAAGAAGGAAGATTGAGGATAAACACAACAGAGAGAGCACCACAATCACCATTAAAATGTACAGGATATATTCTTTCATTAACAAAAAAGGAACAATTAAGAACTGCAAACAGAGAGAATCTCCTAAAATGAAAATTAAAGAATTCCGTGGCATAAACCAAATATGCCAAGTGAGCATCTAAATTGCTATATCTAAGGAGAAGATAGTTTTGGACTTATTTCCGTTCTTCCAAAATGCATATGTTTATTATATCTCAATTTACAATAGCAAATAGATCAAGATGAAAACAACAAAATTGACAATAACTAACCACTACTCCCACCATAACTTTCCTATTTCCCATCCCGCTCTATCTTCACATAGCTCCTTCTTTACCTTTCATCAATCTACCGGGTGTTCTACCATCCTTTTCCTTTCATTTCAAAATTTTTTACATAACTCTGATATCAGGAAGCACGCCTATGTGTCTAATATATCAATAAACAGCTCAGCACATGGATTACATCCGCATCAACCCCTACACTAATTGAAGTTCCAGATTAACACCATAATCAGTGAGCCTAAGAATGACCACTCCTTTGAAGGTTCTAGCCTCCCTAACTTTTCCAGTGGACTGGTGTACTGCCAAAATGAGGTAGTAGAATGAATAAACAGAAATTCAAGCAGGTAATCTACTTTGGGGGGTTTCCAACTTCGTTGTTGACAGTAATCTTCTTTTTAGGTCTAATAATTATTATTTGAAAACTTAGTTCTGGATCTATTTGTACATTCTGAGCTGCACTACAACGTCCTTTATGGACTTCCAAGACTTTCTGAAATCTTCCATTCACAAATGAATGACAATAAAAGACAATGTACAATTGTGCAACTTATTTAACAGACACATAGCGAGAAATGAGAAGAGATGTGAATGAGTGCAACAGCTGATAGAGAAACTGGAATGATCCATTGATTCAATAGTTCTAAAATATTGTCCCCGCTCAATGATACCAGGCAATAACGAACCCTATCCATGAACCTTTCTTCGGTCTGTCCAACCCTAGTGATCCTGTTTACCAATAACCGCAGCACAAGAACCGGGACATTTCACAAGCTAATATAAGAAAGCACCAATATCAGAAACATTAACCTACGCCAATCGATTGAAATCGGAGATCACCATCAGCAAATTGATCAAATTAGCAGCGAAATGGTCTAGTCCCCCTAGGACAAAGAAGTGAGAACACGAGATGATTCTTCGATTAGGTAGGATATCATCAACAGCCAGATCGGGAAGCCAACAGAGGACGCAAGTAATCGCCCGGAGACATCAACTGAGAAAGGAGAGTGGAGAGAGGGGGAAAGAGAAACCTCGAGACCTCGTTGTCCCTCTCGACTTCGCTGACCTCGGCGAAGAAGCTCTTGAGCAGCAGATCCTCGTCCTGCGCCGTCTCTCCCATCGTGCGAAGCTCTTCGCGCTCTCCGCGAACTGAAACAGAGGGGAGGGAGCCTTCTCTTCGGCGGTTACCTTGGTTGATGGAGTTGTGACGACGGTTTTTGTGCTGAAGAGGGTTATTTCCTGTAATTAATAGCCGAATATTAACTCTGTAATTACAATAATACCCTTAGAGATGCTCAAATTTTTTTTTTTTTCATTTTCGGTATCAGTAAAAGAAATACATTTCGAAGCTGATCGAAAATGGGCCCTGAATCGCCTTTATTGGGCCCGATTGTGAGGCAGCAGACCTCTCGATAAATGGCCCACCGGCCCATTTTCGAGTCTCTCGTGAATGAAGTGAAGCGGAGGCACTTCTAAGCCTTTTGGATCATGATTTGATTTGTCTTCTTAGTTGAGAGGGACGGACCTAGGAAATTCCGAAATGAGATAGTTAAAAATAGTTAAAACAAAGTGACACTTATATACAATATGTTAACCGCTCTTGCGCACTTCCAAAAGTCATCAACTTTATGCGTACAATAATTTAATTGTAACACTATGATAAATTTTTACTGGATCTATAAGTATTTAATTTATATTTAATTTAAAAATTTAAACTGATATGTGATAGTATCTCGCTTCATTTATTAAGTTACTGATATCTCTCATTAAACTCGGAGATCGCAAACCCCCGCGGTGCTCGAGCTGCATTACCGTGCTTTAATAAAGGGGGAGAGATAAATACACGTGTTATTGGAATAAGAAATATCTATTACATCTGAAAACATCAACCGGCAAAACCGTACAAGACAGGTCAGATCATGATCTTTACTTAAACAACAATATTTTGTTGGCCCACCCACATATGTGTTGACACCCCATTGGCGAGGACCTCCCAAGAGCAACCTCAAAGGCCGAAAGGGCCAATAGCACCATCGAATGTTGGGTTGAAAATGGACCATATCATGGTCAAAGGTGATGCCAATATCTTCCCTCTTTTTATTTAGGTAGAATAGGATGCCTATGGAAGGCCTTACTAAACTACAGTTACATGCATCAACGTAGCTCCAACATGAATAACTCGAACCTTAACATTAAGAAGCAGGTGCACTAATGGCTAATTGTTAAGGTTGAGTTTACTTAGGTGGTCGCTATGCAACGGGGCCCCAAGAACAAGAGTGACCTTCTCGCTTCCTTGCAACTCTCTATCAGCGGTACCAAGTAATCTGCATCGTCGCCTCTCAGCACCAAAAACTCCCGACTCTCGTTGGACGTTTGCACGCCCTCAGAGATGATATAGTTGTTGTTGTCGTCGTAGCTTTTTATGACAATCGACTGTTCGACTATCGAATTTATTACTGCTGCAGATTCATATGTGTCCTCGTAGGAAGTGATTACCTGAACCTTCTCGTCGTCCACATCCTTAAAAGAACGACGTCCCGAAACCTGTCGGACAGCACGGGGCACCTCTCGGCTAAGACGACAGGTTTATCCATGAGAATGGCAAGCTTATTCACACTCACTTCCTCACTTGACAGCTTTGGCAATTCTTCAATGGCCAGTGCCATTCCCTCCCCTGCTTCCACGTCTTTCTCTTGGACCTCTCCCTCCTCCTTATCGTCTTCAGATCCGTCATCTGCCGAACTATACCCGGTTTCCTCCGGATCGGCCTCCTCTCCGTCAGCAAGCTCATTATCGTCATCGTGATCATTATCAGATGGATTGTTGATGAAGGTGAGGACAAGACGTCCATCTTCTCGTTGTGCTTGAAAGCTCTTCTGTTCCTTCACCGAGACGGCCTCAAGAACCAGACGACCATTATCGCGATGAGCCCGAACGTGAAGGGAAGCCCCGTTTTGGCGGGAAAGAGAGGGAAGGGGAGGAGGAAACGATCTCGATCGAGTAAGTTGCTGCAGCTGCCTCTTCCTACCGATCAAGATCGAGCTCGAAGACACAATCCGCTCTGTTTCCTCTGTGAGTTCCTCCTTATCCTCCTCCCCGTCGCTGGTATCCGATGAAGGGTAGGACGAGAACCCATCCGAGCCTGTCTCCGATCCAAGGCTCTCTGTGCAAATCTCGAGGCTCTTCTTGCTGAGCGAACCCGCCGATCTCTTCACGAGGGGGTGAACGTACGGGGCCGCTGGGACAGGTTGGTTGGTCTTCTGGGACAGAATCAAGCTCCAAATGTCGGACTGCGTTGTGTCCTCGAGCACCGTCCTGTTCTTCTCTTCTTGAGTCGAGCTCCAGATGTTGAACTGGGATTTCGATTCAGAATCTTCTCCTCCTCCTCGTCCTCCTTCTTGTTCCGGTTCGTCTTCTGCAGGACCATCAGTCGGAGAATCTGCGATTTCATCGAGGCGATGTTCCTCGTAGAGACTGTTCTGGGCGATCCATTTCCGGGAGGACATGTCGGCAGAGAGAGTCCTCCTCAGGGACGCCGTCTTCGAGCTCTCGCAGTCGGAGGCGAGGATGGAGGTGATTCCCTGCTTCCCAAATGCTGCCGCCGACATCCCTCCAAGCTTCTAAACCAGCCTGCAGCAGAAAAACAAGATTATCTGAGAAAATCAAGAGCAACATGAATTTATGAGATCGATGAGCTGCTGCCACGCATGCAACAAGAAGCTACCAAGAGAAGCTAAAGAAGACATGGGAGTGAGTCATCTATGTGGTGTCCATGCAGGTGGATACAAAGCACGCTCGCTCACCTCTCAATAATGGAATGTAGAGGAGGAGAGCAGAGCAGATCAGGGCAGAGCTCCAGAGAAGTTCAGAAACAGAGTTCGAGGGATGAGTGGAGGAGATGAGTTGGGTGATGGTGTTGCTGTGATGGTCGATGGCAGTAGAACGAAGGGTTGCGACGGTTTATATAAGAAGATTGAAGCAGAGGAAGGGAAGTGAAAATGGAATGTTGTCTGACGGAGTGGGCCCCCGCCTTCTACGCATGATCGCGGATACGAGCAAATATTTAATATGGGTGTGTGGTCGCAGATCACTGACATCCAATTAGAAAGAAAACTAGTACGGACAGAAAACAAAGGTTCATGCAATGATCTCGTATTCAAAATTAAAAGTTGCAAGTTTAACTTTTATTAGTGAAACATTTTGAAAGTTGTTCAATGTTCTCTTTCTTCTATTTTTCTAAGTTTAAGAACTATCTTTATAATGAAAAAATAAAATTAATATAAATTTATTGAAGTGGTTTAACACTTTTCTCTATAAGAAATACCTTAAATTTAAATATTGTGAATGAGAAACTTATAATTTAAAGATATTTATAAACTAGTGGACCGACCGACCCTAGGTTGGATTAACCATGCATGTGTTTACAAATTGTGAGTGCTATATACATATACACTTGCGCGAGCGAGAACTCTTGGGGACATGAAAACTGGCAAGCATCGCATGATCAAGTACTTGATTTTCAAGTAGAAAGTATTTTGTTTTTTTATGACCGAGGTATCCGAGGTCTTTGAGCCCAGCTAGGGGAAAGGGGCGGACCCAAGAGCCCTCGCCAGGAGGCATGTAATAGTTAGCAAACCACGTGTCTCGGTTAAATCAAATGAATTCTGACGGGTTTGAGGGTATGAACCCCCACCCTTGAAGGAGTTGACCCTTGTGGGGTTTGAACTAGGACCTCCAAGATGGATGTCCTGTGCCCAAATCACCAGGCTTCCCTCAAAAGTAAGTAGAAGGTACTTAATCAGCTGTGTGTACAGAGAGAGAGGCTGATATAAGAAAGATTAAGGAATTACAAGGAGAACGTTACGATTTCACAGAAAGAGCTTTGTCTTTGACCTTTGGTGCATACTTTCTAAACCTAGAATAAGAGAAAGTCCTGGTGCAATCCTGTGGAGAAAATCTTTTATGATACAGTGCTACTATGTGACATGCTTATGTGATGACACCGACAAATCAGAATCAGTTAATTCTGTACTTTTTTTTTATAAAATATAAAAGGCAAAAAACAATCATAAGAATAATTTATTCTCATTGGCCGGTGTCACCGTGTAAGTACTATCACGTGATAATACCGTGGCATAAAAAACTTTCTCCACCACGTGACAATCCCTGCGTGATAAAACTGTTATATGCAAGACTCTCTCCTACAATAAAGGTTAAGGATTAGCGGTCATTATTAATTTATGTAATTTTTTCCTATCATACGTGAGGTTTATGGGCTAAAACATGTAGAAAGAAAGAGGGGATGTTATGATGCGGAATAACAATCACAAGAATACATCGAGGCGATATGATGGAGTGGAATCGTTTTCGCCTTAGATTAAGAGGTTAGTTGGATAGGAGGGAAATGTTGACGAAATGAGTGGCTACGCGGTCGGAGGAATGAGCAAAAGTAAGGTTAATTTAAATAAAAATTCTTGAAAAATAGTATTTTAAAATTATTTACGGGAATATCGTTTTTAAAACAACAAGTGAGTTAATGTTTTTTGGTAAAGAATTGGTGTTTTCATTGTGTTGCTACAGTAACTGTTGGCTAATATTATGAGTAAATGTTAAGTGTGTAATACACTATAATCTCGTTTTGTAAATCTCTTTCAGATTTTTACACAAAATTTTTATAAAGTTTTAAAAGTAAATTTTACAAGTTTCGATACCTGAATGGTAGTTTATAGAATGAATTCAAAGGTGTCATACATTGAGGAACTACCAAAATTCAGTGTAGCCCAAAACATTCTGTAGCAAAACTCGAGGAGTGGCGTATTGGAAGTTATTGTATAAACCATCATTCAGATAACGACACTTATAAAATTTATTTTTAAAAATTTATAAAAATTTTACACGTGTAAAAATTTAAGAGAAATTTATAAAAAGAGATTATTGTGTACTACAGCATACTAATATTTACTCATTAATATTAGCAATCTCAAGTTTTGTTTGATTACTGTAGCATAAATAAAACGCCAATTGGCATTTTCGGTTCAATATTTACCTAAAACACTTAGAAATGGTAATCTTATAAATAATTTTAAAAAATCTATTTTTTAAGAATTTTTTTTTTAAATCAATGGTACTTTTGCTCGTTCCTCGGCAACTAACTCCGAATCAGAAACTTTCGTTGCAAAGTGTTCCGAGAGTCCATATACAGTTTAATTGATGAGGATATCCGGCGCTTGGAATTTGAGCTCATTAAAGGAGAGAGTCAGCGAGGCAAAGCTAAATCCAACAGAGGGAATTACCATCGACATGCACTAAAAGTGACAAACTTGGATGGCCTTGACATGTATGGAAGTGGAGGCATGACACAGCATTCTGGGATGACCGATGAGCAGCACTGCACGGTAAAAAGCTGTTACAGGCTTGAGAAGTGCAGTGGAGGTGTGTTGGCGCTCAAAAAATATTGATCAGTGCGGTATCGATGGACTTGGCCCGTGCAACTCTTGAAACTTCATGGTTCCCATGGATATATCACGAGATAATACTTACAGGAACAAGCATGTATACGTGATACATCCTAGTCCGGTGAACCTGAACTCCGTAGAACACGAATAGGACTGATTGGCAAGTCTAATAGACATAATAAGAGCAGGAGCAAGTGCATGTAAGTCACAGATTTGGTCTGTACCTAGGAGAAGCATCCATAGCTCAACTCAATATGTTCAAAAAAGTATTAGCAAGAGAAAAATGATTTGATACAAAAGTGTCACTTTTAATTTGAAACACATGGATTTTGAATGTAATTTTTTATAGGGAAATTCTTGGAATTTTTATTCTCTTTTTTCTCCTATATATATTTTTCAATATTAAGAGTCTACTTTATATTAAATAAAAAAAAATGCTGGCGAGCTTACAGTGCCCTAAGAGGGAACGATGGAGACGGATTGACCGCAACTAACTAAGGTGCATGGAGGAATAGATTCTTAGTGTAGGGGTCTCACAATATAGCAGTTGAAGTTTCGATCATTACCATTGGAGTTATGTAATTTTTTTTTTCAATCTTTATATTAGACTTGTAAATCTCTCTTATCATAAAAAAAAAAATTAAAGGTGCATGAGCTCATAGTCATACATAAGGGAAATGGAGTTTGATACAACGGGTCTGAATTCAATTTTCTTCATTATTGAAAGTGCTCATATATTTTTATTCTCTTGTTCTTCTATTTTCGACTTTGTACACTAATTTCCTCTGCATACATATCCCATGTATATGCACTTATAATTTCATGTAGTACTGTCGCAAAGCGGAGGAATTTATGTCTTGTCTGCCCACAAAGCAATACCACTCACTCTTGCATTGAAAATGGAAATTTGGACCAAATAGGTATCTTTACTTTTTCTTAAATATAATCTCAAATTTAAGTATTATAAATATTAAAAATTTTACTATGCCTTTAAATAGAAACAGCTTCACACCGTTCTCCTTATTTCTACGTGGAAGCGAGTGTTTAGCAAGAACTTCACGCTTTCATCCAACAATGACGATGGGATTATCCAGGAAAAAAAAAAAAAAAAGAGCAATGACAATACGATTTGACACCGTACCAAAATCTTCATAGGAAAGAAAGATGTCGGAGGACGGTGACGAAAGTTCCACTATGAGGGAATTTTCGAAGTTGAGCTTATTATGAAATGGGAATAAAACGTTGCAATTATGAGGTATATAGATTTAAAAGCAGGGAAGAATTTCTGCTTCATAATGGAATATGGGAAAGGAAGTTCCAATAGAGATTAATAAAGAAAATTATTTTTTCTGTATTTATTTGGTTTTTTGAGATTATTTAATTATAATATAATTTGTTAGGAAAAGACTAAATAAAGGGAGGATGAAAATACAGAACACAAGCCGAATTAATATGTCGGAATTAGGAGAAATTTTTAGATGATCATATATCATCACGTGGCGTGATGAAACACCAACTAAAAGATGACAAACGAGTAAATTAGTGTCAATCACTGGAACATTTTTCATAATTAACACTAATCAATATAATTTGATTAGTTCTTTTCCACTGCGTTATTATGAGTAGGTGACGGAAAAGTCTCGATGTTATAATGCGGATAATATATAGGACTCGATTTAACACATTGAAATATTTAGGACTCACTTGTAAGAATCGACAAACATAAAGGACTCCCGATGTCATTATCTCCTAATCAATACAATTTGATTAGTTTTTTCTCATAATATCATAGTGGGACAGGACCATCGAAGATTTTTCCGTGAGCATTGCTGTTGCCGGGACATTCAAATGATGCTATTAGTTAGGATTAATGATCAAGGCAATAAAGTAAAGATTAATTAAATTTTTTTCGGTGTACGGATCAATTGCCCTAAAGAAGGCGCTTGCCAAATTAAGCAGGCACACATATTCTGCTTTCTTCTATTGAAATAATAAAAAATAATTAACATTGAAAATTCTATTTGCATAATTTTTTTGTCCATTAAGTCAAACCTTATTCGGTTGGCTAGCCAATTGCCACCGCTTTGTTCATTATTAGAACAATTTAGATACCGATTATAGTTTAAGTGTTAATTAACTAATGGTGTTTCCGTCAAAAGGATCCCGTGCAGTGAAAGTCATCCTCATAACGAACGGTCAGGAATTTCTTAGTTTGACTTTCGCCGATAGAACTTCTTGTATTCATCTATTCTCCATTTCTCGTATTTCCTTTTTACACCCAAGTACCACCCCTGTAATTAAAAAAAAAAAAGAAAAAAAGAAAAAGGAAAACACTATTGGTCCCTACATGTATTAAGGCTTGGGAATTAAGGAGTTGACTACCAGAAAGATATTATTAAACGGTACAATCCGAAAGAATCGGAATTCGCTTCCATAATTCCGTTGCTATTGGAGTTCTAAAGGTCCAATTATAACCAGCCGGGGCTTTATCAGTTCATTGATCATGCACATATACCACGGACGGACTCGCTGAAATTTTAGCAGATTAATTAGAGATATTTACACTAATTCTACTGAGACGGCTAATTAGTATAATCGGTCGAATACAAATATTTGACACCTTTTTATTTAAATAAAATCTACAATTCGACTCTTATAAATGAAGAGAAAATCCGTGATTTGAAAAATTTCATCATTCAATGAGTTAATCTGAATCTAACATAAACTAGTTAGTACCCTATAAGTTTTTAGACGATCACCGTATATATCCATCCCTACGGTACTATGGCTATACGACTTTAGTACCCTGTTATGAGGATACCAACAATAACTTTATAATATCAGGTGGTGCATATCGAGGAAAAAAGAGTCTAAATCAGACCCATGATTAATATGCTTCGATTCCATGTCAACTGTACCATATGTCGTGATTTACTAACCTGTTAATAGATTCATCGAGAAGAAATCCAGGGACCGAATATGGTATTGTTGGGTATATTATTTATAGCTGGCTTCATCAAACACTAGGGAGAATTAGTGGCAAACATCAGAAAAATTAAGGTATCACTCATTTCCTAGCAATCTCCATAAACTATCGACAACTAGTCCCTCTCTTTGGAATCACGATCTCATTGCAGATATACTTTTTGTTGTGCGAGCACAAAGGCAATGGATTTACCTTGGCTGAACGCACATCAGCATTTTGAGGAAAAAATATTATATGTAACGAGCATATCACGTAACATATATCTCAAGATATAAGTACTTAATATATCGATAAAAAATTTTATAATTAACATTCAACAGATTACCAATATTATGAATATATGTTAAACACCTGTTAATTTATAATAAGTGTCACTTAATATGTTTTTATTGTGCTCAAGATTCTCTCTATTTTTTGAGAGGACGACCTAGCTAAATATTATATATAGCTGTAGATTCTATATTACATAGCTTAAGAATATTGACCATGACAATGGCGTTCCCTTTTCTATTTAATACTCTTTAAAAAAGGGGGGGGGGGGGGGGGGGGGGGGGGGGGGTCAAAAGACCTAAGATTAGACTAGTTAAGTTGCACTTACTTGAAGAGATCAGAGTTGATTTAGGGTTTTTGCATTATTGGTCGAAGAAGTGATTCGAGAGCCATCTGTCCGCGATGAGAATTGATTCCCCACCGGGCCCCTTCAATTAGGAAGAAGGATTAGCACGTGTGACGCGGTGCTTGGGGAAGCAACTTATGTTGCGTCGAAGATTAACAGGGGAAGTCGACTTGGTACGGATGGCGGGGGACTTATGTACGGTTAATAAGTAAAGGCAGAATAACTAATACATGAATGTCGTCCTCCCTTTGGAAAAGTTGGGGGTATTTTCGATATATTTCAAGCATTTTGGGATGGAAATTAACAAAAAGAAAGGGTGGGTGTGCTTTGCCATATGTGGCCAATATGGAATTTGGAAGAAAGAAAGGAAACTATTTTATCCGGCAGAGTTTTGGACAAATACATCCGATTCAAAGAGGTATCGGGGGAGAAGAGGCGTGATGTAATGAGAAAATATTAGATGATTCTATCGTCGAGAAATTACGAGTAACTTTCAATCAAATAGCAAGTGACGTGTGCATAAAAATTAGTAAGTTTTATGAGCTCTACGGACGAGCATGGAGACTTGAACAGGAAGGTTGTATATGTTAAAGTCTACGTGCCATGACTTATCTATGTGGTCCGTACAGTACGGACAGGTTTAAGGTTAGGTTAGCTCATGGAAACATCCACCACAGTGACACTACGCTACAGCTTGAGGAAAAAGCAAGGGATAACCTAAAATGACCGCATGAGTTCTTTCTTAGCGTGCGCATCCGTCTGATATAGTTTTTTTCTATATGATATATTATTTTTTAGTATACACCATCAAATATCTGAAAATTCAATAATTTTTGAATAATTTGGGGTCAAGTGAACTAGAATTCTCTCGTTCGTAAACTTTTTTCATTCACAAAACTCATATAAAGATCTCAATCATGTTCACACCTTAAATGTTAATGGCATTTTCTATAAATGCAAGATCGAAGGGAGGGGAAAGGAGCCAGTGAGAAATTGGCACGTTAGTGAGAAAGATGAATATTTTATAATGTGTATGTACGATGGGCAATGCTTTCCGTTTCTTTCAATGATTCGTAATTTCCGATGATTAAATAAAATGCCAGAAAAGGGGGAGACCAAATGTTTTGGAACAGGCAGCGAGCATATGGTTCCCATGTCCTCCATATCTCTCCATCAGTACGCAACTCTTCCTCCTCCCCGTCCCCCCCACGATTTGCTCTTTTAAAAGAAGAAACATACGATAGGACTGCTGGCTGAGCTTGCAAAAATGAGATTTGCTTTCTTAACACATCCGTATGTTCATCTGACATTTACATGTGTGGCCTCTGCGTTAAAATGTTGTGTTGTACTGGGCTTTGCTTTTCTTTGATATATTATATCAGATATTGCAGTGGATCTATAAGTGACCCAATTTGATGTCCACTCAAGTGTCTAAACTAATAAATTGTAGCGTTTAACTTTCTTATATTTTTTGAATTTTTTTAATGTTTTTTCAATGTGAGATTAATCTTTCATAATATCTCCTCTACCAGGCAGTGCGGGTGCAAGGTCGGACCAAACGCGAATGTTGGGTCGGATTAAATGTTAAAGGTTGTTACGTTAATATCATATCAAAAAGATGTTGCAGCGGTTTTGCCTTACTTTGATAACATATTAAATATTATAATGGACTTTTAAGAGGTTGAACTCATACTTATAAAAAAAACTCGAGCTGATAAAAATTGTAATATCTAATTTTTTTATATTTTTAAAATTTTTAATGTAAGATCAGTGTTTATTAATGTTGTCCTCTACATATACTATGCTTTTTCTTTCTTTTGCGTAATGTGCCCTAAATCGCCAATAACGGGTTAACTTGAATATATCATGAGAAAAAAAATATTAGAGTAATAAAAAAAAGATGGTACAAGAAAAAAAGGTGAATGAAAGAGAGATAATAATTAGAAAAAAAAATTCAAGATTTTTGAAGAAAATCGAATTATCTGAAGAATTCATACGCACCGGAAAAAGATATATTCGGATCCAACAATTGCATGCTTTTTCGACCTTTTCAGAAGGGAGTAGTCCCTGCAATTACAAATCATATCATGTATATATTATTCTCATCACCGCGTCGAAGATATATCCCTCTTTTCTCCATTCCCACCATACTTTGATCTGACTACCCTGCAATTTAGGCAGGGTTGAAACAGTGAGGTACCAGGTACCGGACTCTCCAAATCGAGCATCTCTTTATTCGTAACATTCAATGTTTCAAATCTTATTTAAGAGAAAAGGGTGAATAGATTATGCATTGATATATGTAAACCGGCATTGTGAATATCATTCGACATGTTAATTCATTCATTGCCCCATCGACCAGTTTTTGGTATCTTTGTCACATCGATCGAGTTCAAGATTTCGGGTTAGATTGGTGGCTATATGAAGATCAAGCTGGCATGTAAACTCGTGAACTTAGATATCTTGTTCTAATTTGTGGTTTAAATATATGATGACAGGCTTGTTCGATATTGTAACCGAAGAACTTTAAGATGTTTAGGAAGGGAGCTAGATGCCGATTAATGTACGTAGCATGTATACAGCATCCGCGCTGACTCGACCTGGCAAGTTCTTTCGTCTCCGTTGCTTCTTCCAAGCGATCATGACTAAACCCTAGCATTTGTACCCTTTTCCTAGACAGCTTTTATTAATGCGATTTCCGATCTCCTTTCCACATAATCGGATGCTTTAACTTTATGAGACGTTCCCTTGACAGCATATCAGAATAGTCAGAAGGGTAATCAACCATGCTTACCGGCTGAGTGATAAACAGCACCAATCCCGTAAACAAGAAAACACGGGTTTGAATTTGGATGGGAATGACGTTAAATGTTTCATCATCTGGAATTGCAATTCCGACCTCTCCCGCAATTCTGCAAAGAAGTGGTAGAGAAAGATATTACTGTCCTGACGTCACATTAAAATTTCAATAAAATTTTATTATACTGATTGAATTATTATCTCTTTCCTTAAGTAAGGCTTTAGACTCGAATATTGTGAGTGAAGAAAACGTGTGATCATGAGAGTTTTTACCCAAATAACCCATAAAACTAAATTAGTCTGGATATATTAAATTTATAAATACAAAGAAAAAAAATGAAAAACTGGAATTTATGTAATATCTCTATGTTGATCTGTCCTAATTTGGGTGAATAAATATATCTAAGACTAAGCGCGGGAACCGGAGAGTTAATGTCTTGGGAAATAGCCTTTTCCACGGATGAAAAAGATAGAGAATAATATTTTTAATGGTGCCATACCATACATATATGGAAGTAATCCATTATCCGCCATCAATTGGGGAATCGCATAGTGATTTGGCGTACAGAATAGGGCACTCATATATCATCTCGACTCATATATGAATCACATGACATGTTGCTCCATGAACAGTTCTCTCTATATATTCTTCTACAGAGCACACGATCGCACCTCGTCTTTCACCTCTTTTTCAGTTAGAAGACAGACTAATTAATGATCTAAAATGGTAATTAAAAAGAGGAAATGGGAAATGAGGAGTGCAAGAAGTTACAGTGAACGGAATAAAATGAAGAATGTTGTGATCGTAGGTCGAGATCGTATCACTTCACTAAACATTAGTGATATATATATATATATATGTTCACATTTAGAGTCAAGTACACTTGGCTTGCCTGAGATCACTTTCTTCTGATTTTCAAAGAAATTGGGGGAGGGTAAATACAATGATATAGAAAATCTCGTGGTAAAAATGAAAACTCGAATCCTCCGACGGTAGATGAATGGATTATTACACATGGTAGTATGTGTGTGTATATATATATATAAGTGCCGTTGGAATATTGGGAAATGAAATACGAATCTTAAGCACTCGAGCGAGTGTCCCTCAATGCGTGTCAAAATCTTGGGACAAGATCTTCCTCATCATTCATGCATACCTTGTAGACCAGAGACTACAGCATTACAACATATAGATGACCCTTTTGACTTGGGAAAAGGACAAACCCCTTACGAAGAGCCCACTAAATCGGCCAATAACTGGCATGTAAGGCTTCACGTTCTGCATGATGACGTGGCATAATCCTGCCCACCCGTCACCGTCCTATTTGTCCTTGTAATCCTGACCTTTCTCAGTCACAAGGCAGACCGAACCCCGACTCTAAAACGAAAAAAGAAGAAAAAGAAATAAGGTAATAATCAATAAAACTCTTTGTCTCCATATATTCTCTTTTTATTCTAGCTCTTTTTAAGTGATATGTATCTACCCAAAAACTAAGACACAGGAGCAAATCCCAATGTAATGAGAATCGAGATTTAGATTGATTAGCATCAGATCGAACGTGATATCGATGGACTTTTACATCCTCATTTCCCGAGCAATCTCATATGACTTCACACAGGGTTGTGGGTTGTGCTTTATTCAGGAGACGAGACGGGACATCACTAAATTTACGGTCTTGTTGGGCTGGTGGCTTGCAACTTTCTCTCGACGATAACATTTCTTTCCTCCTCGTCTTTAGTGAGCTTGTCTGTTAATAATATCGTGTGTATCGGACATATATCTACTAAAGTTGGTTTGGTAATGGATGGAATCTTCGCCTGCCCCACCCTATTCTTATTACATCAGGTTGGCTCTAAAGCTAGTATTTTGATGTGAGTTTTTTTTTTCTTTTATAGTATTCAAGAATTTGTAAAGTCTTAATTAATTTAAGTTCAAGACGGATCACTTCAATAAACAAATGAAACTCTTCTAATTTTATATTTTTTACATTCACAAGATTGAATATGAATCGTCACTTAGGAATGTGAGATATCAAGTAATTAATGAAACACTTTTGATCTCACGAGTTAACTTAAGCGTATTTTGTTTTCACTCACTTTGGCGGCCATTATTTCTTACAAGGATGTCGGCTATACACTTTAATATCATATTAAACTTTATAGTAAGCTAATAATAGATCGGTATCATGTCTATTCAAAAGGTTAATCTTATAGGTGGTGGAATCTAACTTTCTCATATTTTTCATGATTTTCGTTTATCTTTTTTCCCATATGAGATTTATCTTCTTCTTCTTCTTTTTAACGATACCTGACTTATATTTATCTGACGCGGAAACCAGCTTTCTTTCCTTAACGCTCTCTTGTGGATGCCAAACCGGCCAAGCGGCAAGCCAAATTTGTCATTTTCATAAAATTTAATTGACACAATTTCTTACCGGGCTTCTAACGTTCCATAGAAAACCTAGATGGGACATTACTGGCCCAACCCTGAGGACATTGGTTTGAAGGAGAGGAACATAGTGGACTGCGCCCGTGGTCAGGAACTCGATGCTCAAGAAGATGTCATAGATAGCCTTAACGGTGAGGTAAACCATTGAACGATGCACTACCCGGTCAAAATACCATGAAATTTTCCCTTTTTCTTTATTGTAAAAAGTGGTATGCGAGTTTAAAATGGATGATAGAAAAGAGAGTAATAAACCGGCAAGATAACTAATTTTACTGACAAAATCAAAACAGGACATTTTTATCCCAAATCGAATGCGATGTCACTGTATCGGAGCATGTTTCTCGATTTTCCTTGTAATTAGGGAGGACACGAATAGAAGGACCGAGTTGAAGGGAGCGATTGATTGATTCAGTTTGGTCCACCTCTGCCTGGACTCTACAGCGTTTTGTCGGTCGGTCAGACATCTCGACGTGCATTATCCAAAAATCGGCTCTTGCATCCTCGAATCATGTCACGAGATGTGGTTTGTCGGTGACAGTAGAGAGAGAGTTAAATTAAGTTGCGAGAGAGAAACCAAAAGAAGAAACAAGAGACGAGTAGTTTGCTGGGCAATGACCGCTCGGTCGGTAAAGGCCGTGAAGGACGTACCAGACAACGTGCAAGACACGACTATTCTCTTCCCATCTGAGGGGCCGCCGGCCCACTAATTTAATATACAGAGCTAGCTCGAATTCAACTGTTCAACAGTTGTCTCATGTCATACGTAAGATCTATCCTGTTCCTTATCAGATCTGTACAAGAAAGGTAATACCACACCCGTCTGACAGCCTAAACTTAATTACAAGCGACAATACTCAATTGTCTTTATATACTAAGATTCTTTTTCACGACCATTCTATGGAAAATTTCATCCCTAAACATACATTCTCGAGTGATAACATGACTTATCATGTGCCATGAAACATCTATCATCGATCATTGATCTCGAATCGAGCATTTTTTCTTCCATAATTGGGTTAGGGGAACAAAGTATTATAAGACTTTTCTTTTCGATTTCATCCATTTGCTAACGATTTATACCAGACGGTTTCTCTCTTTTATACTCTATAGGTTGGGTTACATGTGGGACTTTTTCTTCCGATATCGGACTTATCTATTTATGAGTTCCACATTCGAGCGATGAGAGTTCATATAACAACTTGTTTTAATACTGTGTAAATAATCACAGGACTTATAAGAGTATTGAGCTCTTGTCACTACGCTAGATCCCATTTCTCTGCATTACCCATTAGCCATCATTACTATGAACTTTACAAAAAAATTCTACGATCAAGTCGCTAGATTATTGAGTAGATGAAAAAGTAATTATGAATAATCTGACTCTTTCCTTTAATCCGTATTATTAATTATTAACTATTTAATTAAATTGTTGAGTTCAACTTATTCGTGTGCCTAGTCCACCTATTTTGTCGTCCTTGTCCGATGTGAATTTAATGATGAAGATGGTGGTGATGCTGTGCTGGTGGTGATGATGTGTCATGGTACGGTGCCTATGAATCAATCACAACTGTGTTCAGTCTTTTCTTGGGTCAATAATCACAGAAATCACAGGTGTTGGTTGGAGAGCAGTAAAAGGGGGTCGTCCTCAGTGATTAATTCTATTCTTGTGGCGAGCACAATCATGCAGCTCGCTTTCGCCACTCCTAAGAAGAGGAGTGAAATTAACGTGGAATCGATTTATTATATGATTCGATAATTCTTTATTTAATTAAAATTTCTTGTTAGAATTTTAAAAATAAGATATAAAAATCAATTATTACTAGAGATTTATGCATAATTTGCCTATGCGATGCATGAAATGTGAAAATGGCGGCAGTCATTTTGCCTAAAATAAGCTGGTTCGCTAGGCCACGGAACTCTTGCAATTCACACACGTTTGTCCTTTTTTTTTTCTTATTATTTGTATTAGTACATTTATATTTATTATTTATGTCCTTTTCCTACCTCTCAGTTCATCCAAATCCATTGAGGAGACAGTTGCCCTCTTAATTAACTCCTTAACATGTATGTATATGGGTAATACCTACGTGTATCGATTTAAAGAATCTTCACTCTTCGGGTCAAGCTGGTTGATCAACCGGAGTTTCAGATCTACGAGATTGGTTAATGTCAGATGCAATTGTATTTCTGCCTTGGACGTTGTTGTTCAACCCAAGTTATTTACATAGCATACGAGCAACTCGAATAAGATTGCTTTGCAAAAGGGAAAAGCTTTCTAGAAGGGAATGAATCTAATGATCGAAGAGTATACAAAAATTACCTCTTGACATCGAATCATCAGTGTTTCAAGAAAAAGAGAGACAGACAGCAATGTTAGAGGTTTTGGAGTGGTCTTGTTCAGCGGAAAAAGGTCGTCAGAAAGCACAATCTATTCTGCCATTTGGTTGGACGACAAGAGCGAAAAGATTTCATTTCGTTTCATTCTATTTTAATTTAATGTTCACACTCAATATTAATATCTCATTATATTATGAATTTTACTTTTAAAAAAATAGAAATCTAATTATTTAATCTAATTAATCTATCTGGCCCTTAATTTTGTTAATGGAATCCGAAGTTCTACTGTTCCCCGTGATCTAATTACAGTCAACTGGTGTAGTTCGGTTTCTCTTCTACGTGCATGCTCCCTTTTTTTTCTTCTGTCCAACACTAACTCGAACTCAAGCTTTAAAGTTAACCCCATTTTTGTCTAACACTAATTTTAAGTTTCTAATAAGTTTTTGTTTTGAAATTGAGGGGGAAAAACATTTTTTTTTTAAAAAGAACAAGAAAGAAATTAAAAAGAAAGGCATCAGCTCAGATATAATCATTAGTAGGGGCAATGATACATTTTATGCTGCTACCTATGATCATCATTTTCTCTGCATCAGAGTGTTGCTTCCTGGCATTGCAGTATTTATTAGTAACAAACAAAACTATATTATTACGATTTATTGTGAAAATTAATCTCTCTGCCCAATTAAACGATTTACAATTATGAAACGTGACAATGATAAAGGAAAAGAGAGGCAGTGTTGTAGTATTGTTATAGGCTTGAAATAAATAGATTCTCAATTCAATTTTTAATAATGAGATTATATATATGAATTCTTTCTTTTCCTATTTTAAGTATTTTATTTTATACTCGAGTCCTATTCTGCGATTAAAAAACATGTATCGTGACACATTCTAAATGCTGATTCGGTTTTTTTTTTTAACTTTAATGCTAAAATATATACCAAATTTGAAAAAAAGAACTTACCGAGCAACAGGAGCTCAATCGGAGGAAGGAGAGGGGAAGGTGGGCAATCCGCCATCAACGGAAGGGAAGCTCCTGGATGTTTGACACTGGTGGGGCAGCTGGGCTATCAACACGTGTCATATTAATCCACATTTTTTTCTTTTTTTCACCAGTGACAATCGAAAGAAAAGAATAAATGCTAAGAAAAATTTACCGAGGAAAAGGTCAACAATCTGTAATCTTTTAATATTAAATGGTAAAATTATTATATTAATCATATATTATATATTTTAATTCTGATTTATCTGTCCCATCAACATAGAGATATATTTAACATAGCCGTGGTGGTTCCCAGCGGGACCAAAATGCACATTTTAACGTAAACTGTAGATAGAATTATAATATCGCATTTTTCCATTTTTGTTTTTTTTTGTTTTTTATATATATATCTATATAGATATTTGGGTTGTCCGGTACTGTATCCTTTTTTTTAACACGATAATTGATAAGTACTGCATCCTTTTTACCCTCTCAAAAAGAGACGGAAAAAAAAAAAAAAAACAAAACCGTGAGATAGTATTACTGTTCTTAGTAGAATTCTGTAGGAATAAATTCCCTTACTGTGAACAGTGATTGAGTACGAGTAAAGTAACTACAAAATACTGAGAAGTAAGAGAAGATGTTCTAACAATAGGTAGATGAATACTTTTCTTAAGTTATTTCTTTTCAGTGCATTAATTTAGCTAGTATTTAAAGGTTAATCAACTAAATTTAATTAATTCGAGCGGGGGGTAAACAACCTCTGATTCTTGAATTTTCTGCTTACATGATTCGTGGTCGGGACACTACGCAGAGAGCGAGAGCATTGTTGAACAGCCTGAAGCAATACAACAGGAAGATGAATGATTAAACGATCTTTCTTGTTCGAAATAATTTTTGATAGACAAAAGCATGGTGATCAATAGGGTAGACTTGTTACATTACATGATGAAGTGGGTAGAGAAGTCTTTTTGGACTATACACACACCCAAGCACAAAGCCACACATAGAATGCCCAATCTTCACAAGTCAAGATTCTCATGCTCCGTGTTCCATGGTGGCCTTCTGTATATCTTCTTAATTCTTCCCTCCTATATATCCCCCCTCGCTCTCCAGTTACAGAGATGCACGTGGAAAACCTAGTAAGTAATAGAAGAAAACGGAGAATAAATGAGTACAGAAAATTCCACTGAAAAGAATTGAACATCGAACTTCTAAATCTCTAAGGTATTGAGAGCAATAACACCGTATCTTGTCATCTTCCATCTATCCTTTAAAAAAAAAAATCTTTCTTCTCTCTTCATTATCTAACTTTATCTCTTCTTAGTGTTTTTCAATCATGTCTTTCACAAGAAATGATTTGTGTTTTGTGGGGTGTAGTGGTGGTAGTGAGCAAGTGGTGGAGCACTTCTTTGCCCCTCCCACGACAGACACCCCCGTCTTTTTCCCATTTTCAACTCTTACTATCATAAAAAGCTTTCAACGCCTAAAAGCCCCTTTGAGAGGCATTAGGATTGACCTCTCTAGAGCTCTTCTTGCCTTGGATACCCTTTCACCTTTGTCTCTATAGCTCAATTACATTGCTAGCTATACTCATCATCGGGAATCGAGGGTTTCTGGAGAAGATAGATATGTGACTGTTTAACTGATCTACCTAACCGTGCGATGACGATCTTAAACGTCATTTTGACTCGGGAAATCTGAGTCTGAACATAAAAAAGGACATGCGCTTTAATCATGTTGTGACTAGTCAAACTGTTCGTATGAAAGTTATGTCTGAAGCATGGCTTTATGAAAATTTTTGCTTTGATGATCACTGTCTTACCAAATCCCACATAGGTAGGAGGTCTTATAAAAGACACCCAGATAAAGAAGGGTGGAGAGCTTAACATGTGATCCTAGCATAATTTTTCCGTCCAAAATTCGAACAAAATCTGCCAATTAAAGAATTCCCTTTACAGAAAAGTAACACCGGTGTTCAAACGGGAGACGTGGAAATTCATTTTCGTTTTTTTTTTT